>JAOTAZ010000007.1:8070028-8095992 GCA_025629785.1 Erythroxylum oxycarpum | reverse complement strand
AATTAATTGGAAAGGTTTTGAGGGTATGTATGAGTGTATGGGATAAGTATTTTTGCTTTGTTTTGCAAGGACACATTGCTCACAATATCAAGAATAAGATCTTTATTGATGAAAAGGTTTGCATATAAGATTTTCAAATATGGGAAATTGGGATGACCAAGGCGTTGATGCCATAACATAACATCAGAATTTGACATATCTGAAAGGGAAATCCTATGTGATGATTTGGATTCAGTAGGAGTGCTCTTTCCTAAGAAGTAGTAAAGTCCATCTTTCTCCTCAATACTGTCAATCATCTTCCCCGAACACCAGTCCTAAAATTCACAATGAGATGGAAAGAACATCACAATATAGTCCATGTCCTTGATTAATTGACTGACAAATAGTAGATTATAAGTTAACTTAGGCACATAGAGAACAATATTTAATGTCAATTTTGGCAAACAAACTCTCCCTTGACCAATAGTTGATGGCCCTTTTCCATCCGCGACGCAAACATTAACTTTCTGGTTACATGGCTCATATTTTTCAAAGACATTCAAAGACCCAATCATGTGGTCTGATGCACTTGTGTCCACAATCCAGAGATCGTGACTTAGGGACTTTGATAATAATGATTGACACAGTTTACCTTTATGCACTAGTGTTGCAGTAGAGGTTTGTTGGTCATGTGAGTCTTTCTTAATTGTGATTTTTATCTGATTCAAGAGTTGCTGAAGTAGTTCAATCTGCTGGGGGGACAGGTTTAGCCCTGTGGATTTGCTAATATCAGATTCTACTACATGTGCTGCTCCACATTTTTACTGAACTCTATGGCTTTTAGGTTTCCAATCTGGTGGTTTCCCATGTAATTTCCAGCAGGTCTCACGGGAGTAGTAGGGCTTATCACAGTGGTCACACCACTGCTTGTTCTTGGTTTCTTACTCTCGTGTTTGGTTAGTAGACTCCTTTCAAGAGTTTGCCATTAAAGTTGAGCCTTGAGAGGTTTGTTCAGAAATGTGTGAGGTAAGCATGACCTTTTTCCTACTCTCTTCCTTACGAACCTTAGCAAACATTTCTCAGATTGGTGGCAATGGTTTTAAACCGAGTAACCTTCCTCGCACTTCATTAAGTCCAACATTAAGTCCCTGCAAGAAATCAAAAACTCTCTCCTTCTCCAATAATTTTTCATACTTCTCGACGTCAATACAACACTCCCAACTTACTGCATAAAATAGAACCATCTCCTGCCATAATTCAGTGAGTAAGCTATAATATTCGGTAACAGACATATTACCTTGGTAAGTATTTTTTATTTTTTATCTGATTTCAAAGCATTGAGAAGTGTTTTCCAAATCAGAATATATTTCTTGCACAGCCTCCCAGATTTCTCTTGCAGTTTTGCAGAATAGGTAGGTTCTTCCTATTTTTGGGTCCATCGAATTTATAAGTCAAGCTATGACAATAGAATTCTCAGCTTCCAAAACACCATAACTGACTGTTGTTTCGTGTGGTTAAGGAATTGCTCGTATTAGATATCCAGCCTTGCCTCTTCCTTTGATTACGAGCATGACTAATTAGGACCATTCTCGGAAATTCGTTCCATCTAATCTATGTTGCGTGATTTGCAACGAAGGATTATCAATAGGAGGAGATGGAGTTTGGGCTGAAGGCATTACGTAACTAGGTGTTTGGGATGAGGTTTGGAACTCATCAAAGGAACCAAAGGTTGGTTGAACTCCAACCATGGCTGGAAAAAAAAAAAAGGCTATCAGAATCTGTTACTCTGATACCATGAAACAAGAGGGTATAGAAAATATCAGAAGAAAAAAACCACTTTATTTCTCTGATTTTATGTAATTTATACACGAGTATAACTTATTCTAATACTACTAAACTACTAGATTTTTCGTATATACTAACTTATCCAATCTATAGTTTATCTTATCATATCTACTACAAGATAAACATAATCTCCTAGAAGATAATCTCCTAAGCTAACTAAACTTATCTAAAATAATTATCCAACAATACTAAACAAGGCTCTGGTAATATGCAAAAATTAAGAAATAAACAATAATAGAAAGAAAAGATGACTGACATTTTCCAGTGATGAGCATGCGGCTGGTCATTATCAAAGTGTCTTTACAAGAAGAGAGGTAAAAGTCTGCCATTTCAGTCGCTCTATTAATTTCTTCATTTCTCTCTTCTAAGGACTTCATGGCCAACTTTTCAACAGAAACCTATTCATAAAATGAAGGACAATTTTGATATCTTAAGCAGGTAACATGTGTTTAATTGTAGCTTTACTGGTCATGTGTGCAAAGGACAAATTATATATCTAGGGCAGCTCATTATATAAAGAAAGCAAAAGAAACTTCGATCTCAATCACCTCAATGCTGCGTAACAGTTTGCCATAATCCAATTTGAGTTCTTCAACCTGAGAGTTATCACAAATAACCAATTGGAACCATAATGAGAACATAAACAAACAGCAGCCTAAGATCGAGAAAAGAAACTAAAATCCAGCATTGCAACCTGCTTTGTTGTCTTTGGAACATATGATCCCACAACAATGAGCCCACCCTTTCTCTCGTTATTTATTCCTAAATCCATTGGCAGTATTGGAGCTTTTGGGATAATTCCAATTCGAGCAGAAACAAAACTGGCAGCAGTACGACACAAGAAAGATTTACCCCTTAATTCAGCCTATATGAAAAGGAAAATCAGTCCAAAAATCCTTCATAAACTCATAAGTACACAAGATTAACAGAAAAAAAAGTGTTCAAGAGTAGCAAGACACATTGCCTGTATCATTCCAACTGAAAATACAGCCATGTCTCTTTCACTTGCTGCATTAACTATACATGTTGAGCCCTGTTTCAGCAAAAGAAAATGAGAGCATCATTAACAAAATAAATTTCTACACATTCAAGTCCTGGTGACCTAAAGAATTGACCATCGGTGGACTGAAACCTAATTTGGTTCAGGTTAGTAAGCATACAAGTGTCCATAAAGAATTGATCATCAAAGAACAATGAAATAATGAGTATTCAACGAAACTACTGAATGATTGTACCTTCGGTAAGCTACAGAGAAGCTCACAAACAGCAGCTGGTCCCCCTTTCCTCAAAAGTTCAATAGAGACAGACGAAACACTTGTTGCTGGAATCCTACCACTTGTTTTCTCCTCTACCCACTGAATAAACACAGCAATGTGATATCGTAATCAAACCCAACTTACTTTGCACCATTAATGACAATAAGAAAGAGATAAACCTCACGAAGGTTTGATGATTTATAACCGAAAGCAGCATCCTTAGCAAATTCTGTTTCACCTGCAGGGACCAATCTGAAAACAACATGTGTTTAGTGTTAGGTGATGATCACATTCTATTAAATTTCAGGATATGGTCATGAAGAAAAACTTACATATCAGAATCTGCAACATAATGTATATCTCCAATGGTGTAACGACCTCCTTGAAGGAAAAAGGGGCATATGATCCATGCATCCATCTCTCCAAGTACCGAGGTTGCTGCATCTGCTTCCTATTAAAGCATGCTTCAATTATAATGTAACTAAAAAATTGCCCCAACTACCTTTTTTCAAATTATAACAATGATTGGTGATCAGGGAAATCATCATTATTACCCTCCTTACCCGATTTTTCGATATCAGTGCTCTCTAATATTTCATATTGTTCCTCACACAATTTGAGACACAGAAAAAGACTCTCTCCGTTATTTTCTATTGAATGTTTCACTAATATTTCTCAGTGATCTATATGGTTAACATATTTTTAAGAGGACTTTAACAAGAAAATCATCAAGTGAAAGAACTGAAGTAAATCAATTTTCATGGAATCCCAAGAAGAGTTGATGGAAGGAGTTGATCAATAACTTTTCATATACATTAGGAAGAATATAGGAAAAACTTGAAGTAGAAGGAATGACTTGAGAAAATGCAAAAAGTAGGGGACCAAAACTTAGATATCCAAAGATGGAATAAAATGTTTCGCTGAGAACTAAATCTTCCATTTGGTTCTAGACTTTTAGTCAAGAACTAAAAACTTGTTATTTTACGCGTAAAAAACTATGAAAACAATAGGACATTATTGAATGCTAATATATTAACAATAGGACACTGAATTGTTAAGTTCAACTCGGTTTGGTTTCACTTGGTAGCAGTTCCTACGGTATATTTAAATACCCCGAGTTCTTGCTATTATGATGCCATTTGAGGGTCACAGTCTTTACCTCAGGAAAATGACCACGTAAGGTTGAATCCCCTCTTAAGACAACCGTGTATTTAGTGTTCTTTAATGTTTTCGCAGCAGCAGCCAGGTTACTGCAGATATCTTGTATCAATGCACCGGCCTATGAGAAATGGCTAATTATAAGTTTGAAAAAATAGATTGTAGACAGCAAACAACGTGAATATCTGATGAGATTTTTCCTCTCCATCTTGATATAAAGATCCTCAAGAATTGATGAATTATAAACGTGAAGAAAGCTCTATACCTTCCCAGAACTTAATGACCTGGAGTTTGTCAAAATGAAAAAGCACATAGGCTTTTTCTTAAATTGCTCAACAAGAGACTCAATGCTCCTGCAAAGTAAAAGAAACAAAGGTTCAAGCTTCAAAATTAACTTTGAAGAGTCTCTATTCGTGTAGAGATATGAATCAAGGCTCCCCATCAAATAGATGGGGTTTACATAGAAATTAAAGATATTTCTTTCCAACCAGGAATGCAAAGATAAAAATTCTTGCTTTCGGAATGGTTTTAATGTAATCAAACTAAAACAGTAAATACTAGGTGCAGAATACAATTTTTGAAGAAAGAAAAGAGATCACCATTCAGTTAGCACTTCAATATCATGAACAGTTTGTGTTCCAGTTGGATCATCGTCCAAAACAATCAAGGTCTTTGAATTGCTCTTATTCAAACTGTGTATATCCTTTACAGGATCCAGTGGCCACTCAGGTGGAAGAGATTGCAAGGCAGCATCCTTCTTAAGAACAGTGAGCTTCCCTTCAACTTTAACTCCTGTAAGTGTTTCATATACCTGTAGAAGTATGAGAAATTTTACTTGCACCTGTAACTTTTTTCATCGATCATACCTTCCTACTCCTTCATTGAGCTATTAATGCATGATTAATATACCTTGACCACGCCAGCATCATCTTGTCGACCCCAGCCAGCAGCAGACCCTGATATAGATGAAATTGATGTATTTTAGCACCAGCTCCACAGGCTAATAATAGAAGGGCATACATACAAAGCCCACACTGATACATTGTCCGTAAATGGAACCACAATATCCCTTTTCAATATTAAAAAACCATTTATCATGCACCATTTTTCAGAAAAATAAACACTCAAAAATATTCAAAGTTAAATCCATATTATTTAAAGATTATTCCTATAAAAAATCAAACTCTAGAGGCCTTATTTAATGCTATCCTTATATAGGGAGGGTAAAAATCAATCACATTGTGATAGAGGGCTGGAAGTAAAACGTCAATAATAGGGAAAATCTAATAATTTTCTAAGAGCAAGGATCTCACTCGAAGAAGAATTAATAGCCAAGGGAGAATCTCCAAGAATGAAATACTTGAATTGATTTTCGATAAGTACTACATACTGCCCATAGCTATTTATAGGATAGGATTAACCCATGACACCCTAAAAACTAGTTAACAGACTCTGAGATCTAGGAGTAACAGATCTGGATTTATTAAAAATAATCAGTAACAAATCAATACTCACTAAGCCCCTACTTAATAGGAACACATGAAGCAAATGACATAATAAATTGAAAACAAATTCTGCAAATAAGAAGATAAAATCAGGTGCTGGTAGATAAGATAAAATCAGATGCTTGACACACATGACATCTTCTTCCTCTGATATGTAATTATGGGCTTATCATTTCTCCCTTCTAGAGACACCTTGCCTCAAGGTGAAAATGAGGAAATTGTTCAGAAATAAGATCATAATCTTCACAAGTTGACTCTTCAAGTGGACGTCCTTTCCAAACAACAAGTAATTCCAAAATCTGTCCAGCAGTCCAGCGGTGTTCTAGTACACGATCAGGCTGGGCTAAGAGTTCTCAGTCATCTGAAATTGGGAGAGGAGCTGAGGAAGTTGGAGGCGAAATCCCATGTGCAGGTCGCAACAATGAAACATGGAAGATGGCATGGATTTTTGCATCTGGTGGTAGCTCCAACTCATAGGCTATAGTACCAATCTTCTTTAGGACCTTGTACGGCCCAAAGTACCTAGGAGAAAGCTTGTCAAAATGTCGCTTGGAGAGTGATTTCTGTCTGAAAGGTTGGATTCGCAGCCATACATAATCTCCATTTTAAAAGGAAAGCTCTCGTCGGTGCTTGTCTTGTTGATCCTTCATGTGAGACTGCACTTTAGTGAGATTTTCTTTCAAAAGTTTCAGCATAGCATCTTGAAGCAACAGCTGCTCTTCTAGATCAGCATTTGATATTTCACCCTTCACAAAAGGATACAGAGGTGGAGGATCCCTACCACAGACAATCTTGAAAGATGTTGTACTACTGGAAACATGAAAACCAGTGTTGTATGAATATTCTGCCTAGCATAAAAAAGAATTCCATTTCTTTGGTTGTTTATGTGCAAAGCATCGTAGGTAAGCTTCCAAACACCTATTAACCACCTTCATTTGACCATCCGTTTGAGGATGATAAGAAGTGCTCATTCTCAACATGGTTTGGCTGAGGTGAAATAATTCCTGCCAAAAATAGCTTAAGAAAATGAGATGAAATTATCAAATGAGGCAGGCCATGCAAGCGTACAACTTCTTTACAAAAGACTCTAGCCACTGTTTGTTGTGAATGGACCAGAGAGAGGTAAAAAAATGGCCATACTTACTCAACTGGTCAACCACTACTAGAATAGTCTCAACCCCATTAGACTTGGGCAAGCCAAGTACGAAATCCATTGAGATATCTTCCCAAACCCTCTCTGGAATAGGCAGAGGCTGCAACAAAACTATGGGTGCGAGGGCTTCATACTTGTCCCGTAGGCAAATCAAACATTGTTGAACTTGAAGTCTGACATCCCTCTTCATGTAAGGCCAATAGAACTGATCCCAGTGCCTCTTTAATGTCTTCAAATAACCTCCATGACCACTAGTAGGAGTCTCATGTGCCTTGGCTAACAAAGAGCCCTTAAGTGAGAAATAGAAGGAATAACCAACTTGCCTTTATAAAAGAGTTTATTGGCTGACCACTGAAAATTAAAGTGTGAAGACGAATCTTTTTGCAGGTCAGTTATGAGACTCTTAGTGTAATCATCCAGCAGATAAGCTTCCTGCAAATCTAAATAATCTAGAGGCATAGGCATAATTAAATTGAAAAAATCAACTTCTTATGGTTTCCGGGAGAGTGCATCAGGTGCAACATTGTCCCTCCCAACCTTGTATAATATAGTGAAATAAAAAGGTAGCAACTTTAGAGTAAGCCGATGCTGAGAGTTTGTAGAAATTCGTTGCTCAAGCAAGTGTTTAAGACTGTTGTGATCAGTTGTAACATAAAAATGCCTGCCAAGTAAGTAATGTTTCCACTTTTGGATAGTAAGAATCAAAGCCAACAATTCTCGTTCATAGGCTGACTTGTATCGGTTGCAATTGGAGAATCCTTTGCTGAAATAAGCTATACGAAGATTCTGTTGCATCAATATAGCACCAACTCCTTCCATAGAGGAATCACATTCAATAGTAAAGGATAAAGAAAAATTAGGTAACTTTAGAACTGGTACCGTCGTTAGTGCTTCCTTAAGCTTCTGAAAGGCAGCTTTAGCACGATCATTCCAACAAAAGGCATCTTTCTTAGTAAGATCGGTGAGTGGCTTGGCAATAACACCATAATTCTGCACAAATCTTCTATAGTACCCTGTGAGACCAAGAAATCCTCGAAGCTCCTTAATAGCTGTGGGAGAGGGCCATTGTTTCATAGCATCAATTTTCTCATTCACTCCTTCATTAGATACTATATGTCCCAAAAAATTCCCTTGTTGGAGAGCAAATAAACATTTTCCGCTACTCTATTCCTTTCATCCCATTACAATTTATAGAAGTCCAAATAACTACCTTCGAATCACTTCTACAAAATAATAGGAATCGATCTACCTACAAAATGTGGAAATATGAAATCCCTAGAATAACTAAGAGAGAAAACAAAATCTGCAGATAGATAACTTTTTGACTTTGTCAACCTTGTGAAGTCATGCCACGTCTTCTTTGGTAAACCAGCCCCTATGAAAACTTATCCACTATTTTTTTCATAACAGGTACCTATAAAGTCGAATGTTGGGAGACTGTGCATTGGGATGGCACAAGAGAGAGCACAACAAGGGAGTGAAGTAGGCTCTACAAGTAAATCTGAAAATTCCTGTAATAGGCTTTGTACATCAGTGAGCGACCTAGCTAAGGCATCTCTGGATTCATCTTGTTTAGCTAAACTTTTAAATTTTGCTAGAGATGAAGAATCAAGAGCAACTCCTTGGAGTTTATACGTCTTTCCATTAACCCAAAAAATCATAAACATTTGCTGCCAATTAGCTTGCACGGTATTCAAAGAAGCTAGCCACTGAATACCCAAAACCATATCTGATCCAACAATGGCAAAAGGATAAAAGTCACCAATAATCTCTAAATCTTGTACCTGGCTGTGCAACTGCCTACAAATCTTGTTGCAACAGATGCGACTCCCATTACCAATCTGAACACCAAAAGGGGGTATCGATTGAGTGGGTAGCTGTAATTTAGAGATAAGAAACTCAGATATAAAATTATGAGTGGAACCACTGTCAACTAGAATTAAAACATCCCTCTATTTCAGCGTTCCCTTCAACTTCATAGTTGTGCTCAATGTTTGGCCCAAAAATGTATGGAAAGAAATTTCAGCATGCATCTCTAAATCAGTTTCGTCTTCTGCATCAAATTCAATCTGGTTTATGGGCTCCTCTTCCTTAGATATTTCCATGATTTTGAGTGACCCAGACTTGCAGCAGTGATCAGGCTGAACTTCTTGTTGCACTGATAACATAAACCCTTATCTCACCTCCTTTGTTTCTCCGTATCCCATGAGCTAGTTTTCAGATTTTGTGGCTAGTTTCTACCGCTAAAAAACATGAATCACGTGCGACCCAATTAGTATTGGTGGTAGGTTCAATCGGGTTGCTTGACCCGTTAGGTTTAAGCCCACGCGCAATCTGAATTTTAGCCCCATATTCGATAGCTAAACTCATCACTTTGTAAATTGTTTGCAGCTTTTGTATTCACACGTCCGCCTTCAACTTCTGCTTCAAGCCATTCAAGAAAACACCTAAGAGACAATGTTCAGGCCAATTCTTAACCCTAGCTGATCTCTTAGCAAAGTCCTATCTATACTCTTGTATCATTTCTGTTTGCTTGATGCCACAAAGATACTAGTCTGGGTTTTGAAATTCTGCTGGACCATAATGCTCTTGAAACACCTTAGTGAGTTCCTTCCAATAGAGACGAGTTCCCCTAGTGTTAACCCACGCAAAGAGGTCAAGCGCATCACCCTCCAAATACATGGCAGCAATGTCCAACTTCATCTCGTCTGGTGTCTGGTAGTCGCGAAAGTACTTTTCAGATTTTAGAATCCACCCTCTCGGATCACCTCCTTCAAATTTGGGAA
This sequence comes from Erythroxylum oxycarpum, assembly GCA_025629785.1. Taxonomy (NCBI): domain Eukaryota; kingdom Viridiplantae; phylum Streptophyta; class Magnoliopsida; order Malpighiales; family Erythroxylaceae; genus Erythroxylum; species Erythroxylum oxycarpum. The sequence continues at coordinate 8,086,310 of JAOTAZ010000007.1, read as the reverse complement.
ATTCGATCTTCGTGCTTGGATGCTTTGATGGATTTTAAAGCCACCAAGGCAAGTCATATTCGTCTTCATCATTTGAACTTCGAACTAATGTTTTGCCTTTCTATCGTTTACTATGACTACGTTCAAGTTGGGGTTGCCGCTGGAAGAAGCCTTGAGAGCAGCCATGTCAGCATTGAGGGTGCCTAACTAAGCAGCCAAGTCAGAGAGTTGCTGAATAACAGCTTCAGGCAAGGCTGGATTTGGGTGTTGTGGATTGGGCCTAGTGGAAGAACGTGGGTTTTGTGGATCAGGCATATTGGAAGAACATGTAGAAACCCTCTTGTCAACCTACTCTCATACCAAATTGATAGAGGGCTAGAAGCAAAAGGTCAATAATAGGAAAAATCTAATAATTTTCTAAGAGCAAGGATCTCACTCGAAGAAGAATTAATAGTCAAAGGAGAATCTCCAAGAATGAAATACTTGAATTGATTTTTGATAAGTACTACATACTGCCCACAGCTATTTATAGGATAGGATTAACCCATGACTCCCTAAAAACTAGTTAACAGACTCTGAGATCCAGGAGTAACAGATCTGGATTTATTAAAAATAATCAGTAACAAATTACTACTCACTAAGCCCCTACTTAATAGGAACACATGAAACAAATGACATAATAAATTGAAAACAAATTCTGCAGATAAGAAGATAAAATCAAGTGTTGGTAGATAAGATAAAATTAGGTGCTTGACACACGTGACCTCTTCTTCCTCTGATATGTAATTATGGGCTTATCACACTCTTCTATCAACAAGTAGTTAGAGTTGGTATGAAGAAGAGCAAAGTAGAACCCAAAAAAGTATAGGAGCAAGAGGAGAAAGCATGACCAAATAGGAGTACTAAACCTGCCAAGAACAAGTGGTGTGCGACTGTTGAAACATAAAGTGGAACTTTACGCAATGAACATTCATGAGAAACAATGCCCTACAAATGGTATAAACAATCTTAAGAGAGTTTAAATCATCAATGACACTAGTATAAAAACAAGATGTGAGTGAAGGATCATCAAACCAGATCTTTGACGAAAATATCAAGTGCAGAATATGGGGTGTAATCATTGTCCAGCATGTGTGGAACGCGATTCTCAAACATCCTGCAATAGAAACAACAGTTGGCTTATTAAATTTTTAACTTTAAGAACTATTGTCATTAGACCCATATGAAAACTGAGTCCTAGAAACTTTATTTCTAAGATAAATTATCAACAACAGCTGCCTTAAACTAGACTATAAACAAACCATAATTTTCATTCAGATGATTAAAGGTATCTTTCAAGAATTTTTAATTGTCTGATAAGTGGCATTGTCTTCAATTACACAACTCTACAGACTCCAACCAAACAAATACTTCTTTTCATCACCAACCACATGCTTGAACTCAGAAACACAAAGTTAAATCAAATAAACTATCTGAATCTATTACAGTAACACTCGGTGCGACATGTTATGCAATCCCACATCGTACAAGAGCATAGATTTCCTACAATTTTTATTCCATTTTCATGATTCTTGCACTTTTTTCATGAATTTAATTCAAAGATCTTCCTTTGACAATAACGTTTCCAACTGAAACAACATAAACATTGAAGCCTTTGTAAAGTATATGATGTGAAGTTTAGCACATGAAGAACAAGAAAGAAAATGTAGATTGTAGCAACACTTTATGAGGTCTGCAAACTTTAGATGTTCCACTATCACCTTAAACTGTATTTTGGCTGACTATTGATGAGAAATCAATTCACCAAACCAAATATAACTACCTCAGTATAGAGAATATATTCTTGGATCAATCACTAAAAAAATATTGTCAGCTAAAATTACATCAAACAAAGTTAGAAACAAACCAGGATGTTCCTCCACTGTTTCTAATGAAATCAAACAACATCCTTGTATTAAGACCTAAACGAGCTCCATAAGCCATTGCCTCCGCTGCTGAAGCTATATGCACCCCAGCAAGTAACTGATTCACCATTTTTACACCACTATAAACAACAAATTGAGAACAGAATAAGAGCTTGCAATTCCCAAGAGTATTGAATGCAGTAATGAAAGATCAAGTTAGTTACTAAGATCTTGTAATATTTTCATATAACATGGATAAGTCAGTGAATCATCATGCAATCTTGCAAAAGAGGAAATAATGATGTACCTTCCAGCTCCACATCCTCCTCTGATAACATAAAGCTTTTCACTTAAAGCTGTTAATATATGAGCATTGTGTAAGCATCATTTTAAATATATTTTATCATCCTAGCAACCATTAACATTTGAAGGCTTTATCATTACCAGAAAGCACTGAACCACATGAAGTAAGGGCTTCAATGGTACCAGACGCAATTATCTGATACAAAGCATAGAAGTCACTGTTAGAATACAAACAATAAAACCTGAAACAAATGATCTATGTTATTCAAGGCATTGTTTCAGACCGTTAATGTTCCATTAGCAGCTCTTTTAACACCACCAGAGACAGGAGCATCCACCAATTTCAAACCCTTGCCTTCATCTAAACATTTGCAGGTTGATCATGAAGATATCAGGAAATGAAGTGTCAAGCAAAGGATTAAAAAAATATGTGAAACATTCTAAACCAGACGATGCCAAAAAGGCATCAATCCTGTTTGAAATACCACATTCTACTCATCACATGCATTCAAGAGGTGAAACATCCACTATTTATTACCAATGTAGCAAGTGCTTGGTTAATTTTCTTTTCCTCTTGATTTAACAACTGAGGTTGATTTAAAAGCCAAAAAATATCTAAGCTGAGGTACTTTCTGCCTGTCAAAGTTACAAAATCGAAGGAAAGCTTTTTGTTCTCCAGCAGATTACAAGGTGCAGTGCTGTTTGAAAAACTAAGACTCCTTGAAGCAAACTTGTGGATAATCTACCTAAGAATGGAGTTTAACAGCAAACCTTTACTTTACAACAAATCCTTATATTACAATTGTTATAATGTGATTAATCGGTTCATGTGAAATCATAGACAAGTAAACAAGGAAGCTATATCTCCCATTTTGATGTACTTATATATAGAGCAGTTGAAGAAGGTTACTATTTAAAAGTTCCGATGACATTTTATGGCCGTTATTGAATGAATTGAAGTTTAATTTAGGGTTATAGCATTTCTTCTGGAGTGAGCTTAGTAACAAAGAAGACTAAGGAGCAAAATGCGGTAGAAAGTTCCAGTGTACAAGCTTGAAAAATTGGAAAACAAGGTTTCTAATTATTTTTTATCTTTTCTAGTTAATAATGAAACCTCAAAACACCAAACTTTATTTTCCATGCATCTTGAAAAGATTTCACATAAACCTATCATCTAAGATCTTTATTTCACACCAACAAACTCGACAAGTTGTCCAGTTGTCACATTTTGGCTTCAAGAAGAGAAGATATGTAGCTCCATAATGAAAAGATAAATATTCTTCCTTAGCTTCCAACAACCTTCTTGAAGTGGCAAAGGATTTCTACAATTTTGGGTTCGAGTATTTTGATTTATATCACAACCATCCCATTATTTAGCTTACATCAAGTTGATGAACTCCTTGAGCACTTTTTCCACACTCTCTATCTAGGCTCTTTTTATGGCTGGAGATTTTGAATATAAACTTTTTAAGCTGGTAAATCCAAGAATAGAAAGAACAACATTTTCTTTGAAAATGCACCTACAAATTGATAGTGAAGACCTTAGACAATCAAACATTTGAAATGGAGTTCGCATGCCATAAACTAGATAACCATGCATAGGTACATACTTTGCAAGCGCCGGTCAAGTTGGCTCACAAATGCAGGAGATACAGTGGAGGAAAGAATAATAGATGCTCCTAGGGAAAGAGCTGTATAAAAGAAAAAGAAGTCAGTACTTCAACCACTGTGAGTATGGTTATATATATGGTACCTGGAACTGCTCCTAGATCACCATAAAGAATGCTCTCAGCTTGATGTTCATTTGTTACCATGACTATAAGCACGTCAATATCTGAAAAAAGACAAAAAAAATAAAGGTTGGTAATAGATCACAAGCACCAATACAATTTGGAAACAGTCAAAAATATATTTTAAGAGACCAATCCAACATGGGAACATTAAGGCATGAACAATAAATCTAATATCAAAAGAATAGAGAGAGAATTCATCTTCTTCCTCTTCCCGCCCTAACCCTCTCCGTTTCCTAGTTCTATTAGTTGTTTCTTTAGGTTTCGAGTCTCTGGAGTCTTCTTGTAGCTCTTGTTTCCTTGTGCTCATCTCTACATTCTCTGTGATTGGTCCGTGCATGTGTTCGGATTTGTCTGTACACGTGGCTTTGCCACAGGCCCCTCTAGATCCTTCTCGTCGACCCTTTGTTTCCCTCCCACTTTCTTTATTATCCCACTACGTCTTTGTCATCTTCCAGGGTTTCTCCTCTAGTTTCTTCTTTGGTTTTCTCCTACCCCCTTTTGCTCCCCTAAGGTTTTCTTCATCTCTCGGTGTTATAGGCCCTAAATTAGTTTCTAGTTATGGGACCCTACAAAATAATATCAGACTGGATGTCTTTTAGGATTTTCTTCCTTTATGACCTATGTTGATAGGTTAGGAAGCCAGGTTCATCGGAGAGAACTCTTTAATCTCTTAAAGAAAGGAATTAAGAAAGTAAAATACTTCTTACTTTATTTCCATTTTGAAAAGCTTAAATAGACTTCTTTTGATAGCTCTAAAAAACTCCTTAACAAATTCCTAAAAAAAGGCTATAAAATCTTAACTAAAAAATAGAAATAGAAACAATTGTTATTTATTCAAATTCAAAATTAAAAAAAACTTATCTATTTTTCCATCTTCCTTTTTCTTTATGAGTGAATCTCTTGCAGACTTGGTCAAAAGGGACAAACCGAATAGATTCCTCTTTGTCTAGCTAGACTATTTGTTGCTATTGACTTGACTTCAAGTGCAAAAAAGGATGGCGTTGTAAAAAAGTTGAAACCGGTTCCTATCAATGTTATGCATAAAAAATAATTAATTAGAGGATTTTATGGGATAAGATTATTAGTTAGCTATAAATTTACGTTAGTTAGCTAAAAGTAGTTATATGATTGTGTATATCCCTAATTTCTAGGATATATTTTAGGGATATCTCCTGTATATATTCTTGTAAACTATTCACGTAAATATAGAATAGAATTATTCTGCTTTTCATGGTATCAGAGCCATCAGCTCATTTTGGAGAAACTTTGGCCAAAATTATGTTCTTCTACAAGGAAAGGTAGCTAATGAAACCTAGCCAAAGAGCCATGTCAGAAGTCACAACTACCACTGGGGTCTTTCCATTAGACAGCACTGCTGTAACCCACACAGGGGACTTACCAAACATTCAAGCAGCCTACCACCTAAATGGGAAGAACTATCTGAAGTGGTCTCAACTTGTTTGAACATTCTTAAAGGGAAAAGGCAAGTTGAGCCATTTGTTGGGGACTGGACCAGCCAAAACTGATTCTAGATTTGACGCATGGGATGAGCAAGATTCCATAGTTATGTCATGGTCGTGGAACTCGATGAATTCTGAGATAAGTGATACTTGTATGTTTCTCAACACAGCTAAGGAGATTTGGGAGGCAATTTAACAAACTTATTCTTAAGGTTAATGATGTTGCTCGAGTGTATGAGATCAAAACTCGAATTTAGCAACAAAACAAGGGACTTGCTCAATAACTAAGTATGCAAATCTCTTGCAAAGTCTATGGCAGGAATTAGGTCATTATCTATGTATCAAAATGCAGTGTGCAGAAGATGGTGGAATGCTAAACCGATTTAAGGAAAAAGATCAAATCTTTAAGTTCCTTGCAGGTCTTAATGTAGATTTTGATGCTATAAGAGTCCAAATTTTGGAATGAGATGATCTCCCATCCTTGAATGAGGCCATTGCTATGATTCGAACTAAGGAAGGGAGAAGAAGTGTGATACTGGAAATACATCCAGCAGCAACAAAAGGATCTGCCCTGGTAACTAAATCCACAAATTTGAAGGAGGTAAATGCTGCACAAACTGCAAAACATAATAGGTAGTCTCCTCCAACCAAGTCATTCAATAAAAACGCCCTCTATTGCATGTACTGTAAAAAGCACCACCATACTAGGGAGCAGTGCTGGAAACTAAATGGCAACCAATACTCGAAGAAAAGGTAGAGGGAAACAAGCACATGAGCTCACATATGAATAATGCAGAAATAACTCAAGACGAAGTCCAAGAGTTTAACAAAGTAGAAATTGAACAATTAAGATTCCTCTTGAATACACTTGAGAAACCATTAGCTACAGGTACAGGTTTATGACCGAGGCACTAGGAGATGAGAAGTGGATAAGTGACATAAAAAAGGAGATTGATGCACTCGAAAAAAATAAAACTTGGGAGCTGGTGGAATTGCTTAAGGATAAATGTGGTCAAGATACATATTATCTCATAATATTATAATCTAATTGTAATCAGATTCTATGGATTAGATAGTTGAATCTTAGAGATAAACATTATCCTAGGATTGTCTTCTGTATCTGTATAGATTATCTAGCCTATTCTGTACTCTTATTCATGTATATATGTACTACATTCTCTTAGTAATACAATATAAAGCAAATCAGATCTTATTCACATGGTATCCGAGCCACATGAAAGAGATAGTGAAACCAAGGAGTCAACCCCAGCAAGTCAAGAAATGACTTCCAATCTTGAGGTATCCTCCACGGCAACCCAAACCAAACTAGAGGATAGTTGATTCTGGAGCATCAGACCATATGACAGATGACTATTGTGGTCAAGATATGTATTATCTCATAATATTATGATCTAATCGTAATCAGATCTTTTAGATTAGATAACAGTATCTTATAGATATACATTATCCTAGGATTATATTCTAAATCTGTACAGATCTTCTAGCTTATTCTGTAAATCCTATTCGTGTATATATGTACTGCAGTCTCTAAGAAAGTAATATAGAGCAAATTAGCTCTGATTCACATGATATCAGAGCCACATGAAAGAGAGAGTGAAATCGAGGAGACAACCCCGGCGAGTCAAGAAATGACTTCTAATCTTGAGGGATCCTCCACGGCAAACCCAAACCCAAACCAGCCTGGAGGTCAGTCATCAATGACCTCTAGTCTTGAAGGAGTTTCAGTTATCATTGTTTCTGACAAACTGAATGGAACAAACTATTGGGAGTGGGCTCAAGCTATGAAACTCACCATTGAATGACGTGGGAAGCTGAGCTTTATCATCGGAGATGGGAACATTCATGACTCAACAAACTTACGCAACACCTTGTGTACACCATTAACATCACTTTATAATATTCTTATATAAAAGTAGTCAAATTCATATATATGGCTAAAAGTTATAAACTAGCTACAAATTGAGAAACATTTACAGAGAAAAGATATAGTAACTGGACAAATCATATGATTATAATATGATTTTTCGATCAACTCATACTAAAGACTGATAAAACACATACTATGTTACCTTTTGATGCTTCCTCTGGAGAGTTGCAAACCAAGCCACCAATATTAGCGAATTTAGCTAATGTCGGTTTATACACCTGGCATCAAATAGTGCAACTTCTTTCATATTTACCAAAAGTTAGCATGAGCATATCTATCTCTGATAAATACTTATGACAAACCTCACCTTGTCCTCTCCATAGAACACTTAGTTATAATAATAACATATCCAGCAAACAAAGAACAACATATCTAGCAAACAAAGGACAAATAACTAGCCAAATACAATTTAATGATTGAATCTTATGATCAATAAAAAAGGTAAGTTAAATTCAAGTTTCTCAAGCCTTACTTTCAAGTAGCATAACATCATTTCTCATTTATAGCAAAACAACAAGTTTATAAAAACACTTAAAAGTCCAGTTTGAATTATTATAAAAGATAGTGCTAGCAAAGTTTAAGTAAATCAACTTCAGTTTCAAAAGCATACATCTATTTGGCCAAACAAGAAAAAATTTCATGGTCCTTTTGCTTCAACTTACCAGCTGCCAGATATAATACAAAAAAAAAACATGATTCTTTCATATTCAAATTTCTGGTGCTACGAATAAAAGATGAACATTTGGAAAAATGAAGCAAAGGATACAAGCACACAAAGAAAAACTATAAAACCCCTTTCCTGCATTCAGAATTATATTGATACAAGCATAAAAAAGAATCAAAGACAAATGAGAAATTACATCATAGCCAATAACAGAGTAGTTTGAATTTAATAGGTGAGTGGCCATTCCAAATCCCATTGCTCCAAGGCCTATAAAACCAATTCGCTTAACGGTAGCAGATTTGGTTGTAATTTGGCATGCTAGTTGCTCAGGGTTGTAAGGTTCTGCACTGACCACTTCCTGAATATTCACCCCTACTACTCTTTCCAAAACCTAGAAAGAAATTTCAGTAACCATATAAACAAAAACAAAAAAAATTAAGAAATAAAGGGAAATCAATTTTGTCCAAAAATAGCAACAACCTTAATCAATGGGACTTCAGTATCATCTACATGACCATATGAAGAACCTGTAAAATGAAAAGATTCACCGAGCAAGAACCTGGTATTTTATTTTCACAAATTATCAACACATCGGATGAAATATTTACCAAGAATAAGTTGTTGATGGGCAACAGCAAGAAGCAGAAGAGGAAATGAAAGTGATTTTGCTTCATCCAAAACAACTCCCTAATTTAAAATACATCATTAGTCTCAAGCAATATCAATTAAGTGTTAAAAAATTGTAGTTACTTCATGTAGTTCTACCTATCTAACAAATTCAAACTCATCAAGATTGTGAAACTGCATGAAATGTTACCAAAACTATACGTACTTGATTGGAAAGTCTATCCAAAAATTTTACTCACCTTGATAGATATTAATTTTTCTTTTACGTTATAATTATCCATTTCAAAACAAAACTTCTTCAGGAGATGGACTATACATATGCATGACTCCTACCACAAACAAACATCAGCATTCCTGGAATGTTTCAAGATATATATGAACCTAAATTGAATCCAATATGTCCAATATTCATAATAGGAGCTTCCAAAAATCCAGACACCAAATTAACATTATTTTATTGCCGAATTGCATTCTATGAGGCACATAATTTCAATGGTTAGCCATTTTCATAAGTGCACTACAAAACAACAAGGGAACAATATCCTAGATAACAATGAGATATATAGATAGAAGGAAAACAACACCCACACTATCCACATGTAGAAAAGTGTACATCTAAAGGTAACATATGCCCACAACTTAAAATGAATCATGGTAGTAGTCTATCATACCAAATTTTGTACCAAAGTACATAGTGACTGAGGCTTGCTTTCTCCTCTCAACAACTGGGGGACATGATTATTGAACACCCTACATTTAGCAGAACTCGTCACCCAGTAAAAAGGCAAGAAAATAGTATAAAAAAGTACCAATAGAGCACATTGCATAGGGTTAGAGATTAGCCTGACCTAAATGAGAAAATGAACTATAGCACTGACAAATGGAATATTAATCAGAAATAATACACTTGACATAAAAGTTTAGAGTTTACTTGTTATTGTGTACCTAACACTTACCAAATCCCCTAACAAAAAGGATCGATTAGATAGAAGGAACCAAATATTAATATCTTATGTGGCCACAATAACCAAGGCATAGCTTCAATAAAAACCTTATCTCTCCTCCAAGGATATAGATCCAAGTCCAAAACCACTACCCTTTCCAAGGAATTAATGCAATGTATTTTATTTCTGCTTGGGCTACAATCTCATAAATAGGGAAAACCCCATTACTAACTATGAAGGTATGAAGGAATAATGGTGTTTATGCCTATGGAATGGAAGAATGATTATATATATATATAAAGGAATTTCTTAAAAATATACAAATAATTTTGCACCCAATCTTTTGTACAAGTGCCATGGTTCACTGGAATGTAGAGATCTTTTCCTGATCTTCTTAACCACATTCAAAAGCCTACTGAAATCAAGGTTCTGACTATTTCTGAAATATGCTTTAATTAAGAAGACAAACAGGTAGAGACATCTGACACATCAAACTGAAGCAGGGTTAACATACTCTCTGTAGAGATAACGTTAATTTTCTTCATGCAAGTATAGATAAAAACATAGCAATGCAAGACATAGCTGTTACAGGAAACAATATCAAATAACAGATTTTATTATTAGCAAAAATGCACTCACCAAGAATTTCCAGCAGCATTAGAAATGATGTCATAGACTATCCACGGATTAATTCCAGCCTTTGCACTGAGAGAAATAGCCTCCATGGAGGCAACAAGATGGATACCCTCAAGCAACTCATTGACCATTTTAACTTTACTGTGATTCATAAAATAAAACCGAAAAGTTAAAAGTGGATAAGAGATTATACGGATCATTCAAAATCAAAAACTAACATGCACAAGATTCAATACAATATAACTAAAGTCAACCATGTAAAGTTTCCTCTTTCAAACTTTCCAAGTTCTAAAATGATTGTATAAAGTTTATGGCAACAAAAGAACACAACTAAATACAAATTATCTAACTATTAGGTGAAACGTGGAAGATCAAGAACAAACCACACCTGCCAACGCCAATTTCACTTTCAAAAATGTAAAGCTTCTCACACATCGCTAGACAAAGAAACATAAAACTTCAAATAAGAATACGTGCAGATGAAAAATCTAAGCCATAAGGTGTAATAGATTAACCATGGTTGATATATAAGATTACCTGAGAGAATGGGGCTTGCCTTTATCATGGTATCGGACCTTCCTGACGAAGTTATCTGGCCACAAGAGATAATTTAGGACCTCCCTCATATTTTACTATAAAAAAAGTAAAATTCACCACACCTTAGAAAGGTAGGACATGGATACACATTATAAAAATGATATTACCATGATCTTTCCATCTAAAACTTGAGACATTCCCCTGGAGACATAAGCATCAACAAAAAAGGTCGTGACACTGTTTTCTGCAGGAAAACCATGCCAGTTTTTCACGTTACTACCACCACTAACTTGTTTTCCAGAAACAAAACAACCAAAAGGGTCATGAATATCTGTTATTTTCTTTCAATATAAGCAAGATCATGAATAAATCACAATCATGGAAGAAATAGGAAACAAAAGAAAAGGACCATGAACTGATGGCCATAAAATAGAATCCAAAGGCTCCATAAGGATGCAATCGTAGATGATATTTCAAATAGAATTTTGATATTAGATAAATATCATTTCTACATAATGTGCCGCATGTTTGAAAGATCAAAATCCGAATATACCTTTGAAATATTTATCCAGCTTCTTTATATAAGATGGGAAAGCAGTACGTAAAATTATTATAGCCCCTCTCTGTAGACCTGCATACAATTAACTCAGTTTTAAATCGCTAAAATTAACAATCACCTGAAATGCAGTAATGCATCTATATAGACCTTTCACAACGCCATGCTGACCAAATATCGAATCATCCATCTGATCCGGATGAGATACTAGAACGACCACAGCTGCAGCGTCTCCATATGAAATTCCAAGACACTAAACAACAATTTAGTTAAGGCTCAGATTGCTTTAACCAAAATCAAGTTAAGCATGATAATGATATAGAGCTTTGAATTTTTCCTCATTGCAGTGGCGGTAAGTGAACATGTAAATGCTTCATAGCTATGGCTGGAAAATCTTTATGATCAAATATACATACATCCTTCTTTTTCCCATTCATTTCTCGACATTTTCTCTTTAGCCTTGAATTTGTGCCAACCCCAACTGTATGACAAACACACACACACAAACACAGAGCAGGTAGAGAGTGCAAACTTCAAGAGCCAAACATTCATTTACCTTTCACGGTTTCAATTGGAGTGGCACATATTTCTCCCCCTACACTTGGAAACTCTTTCACCAAACATCTCTCAGCCTGCGGCGAACCATGAAGAACTCAAACACATAACTTTCAACCCCGGTCAAGAGAAAAGATACAAACTCGAATAGCTTATTTTTCATCTGCATTGACTTGAGATACTTGTAACTGACTGACATTTCAGAACTAAGTAATCAACCAAAAGTCAGCGACTTATATGAAGCTAAATTCATTCCCAGCAAAAATAATAATAATAAAAGGGTATGGAGTTGACTGAAAATTACCTCAAAAGCTTTAACTTTATAGCCAGAGCGGAGGAGTAAAGCGGCCATTTCCAAGCTCAATTCATCCAGTCCCACGAACCCAACAACTTGAGAATCCATTAATAACACCTCTTAGTTTAGCTCTATCAGCGATTGATTTCTTCAATATGATTGTCTATACGAGTGTGCACGCTTACATATAGAAAGAGAAGAGATGATGAGCAAGCGTGAAGATGTACAATTTTGTTCGATTCGGTAGACAACTGTTTTTCATATTTTATATAATTTTGTGTAGTTCTTAAATAATATTTACGGAATCTTTTTGCTATCAAATAACAGAGAACATCCAAGTTTAACTGAGAAACTTTTTGAACACAAATTGATCTTGTAGATGAATTTCCCAAAAGTTGGTACAAGTTCGAGGGATAAGAATTGCTGTACCCTACGTGGCAATGGCAAGGATGCTATAAAATTATTCGTATTTATGGGTGCTGCTGTTTTGGACTAATTCAGGCTTTGCTTCTTTCGGACTCCAAGAAAATAACACAAAACGCAAAGCGCTTGCTCTCATGTAATGAATTTTTTTTTTTTTCAAGGAAGCTGAAACAAAATTTCACAACTAAACGACGGAAACAGATTGAAAAATCCTCTAATAAGATCATGTTGCAACCGATAGGTGTATTGTCAAAGTAAGTGACGCCAATATCAAAATGACCTGCATGCTTAGCAAGCCAGTCAATGCATCTATTGCTCTCTTGATATATGTGGCGATAAACAACAGTCCACTTTCAAGTAAACAGTTCATGAATGTCCAAGACTATAGAGTTGTGGGAGCTAACTCGGTGCTCTGAGGAGGAAAGGATGTCGATCATCTCTGTAAAGTCCACTTCAAGCTCGATCTGACGATATCCTAAGTTCCACGCAAGGGTCAATCCAGTATAGACTCTCCAGAGTTCTGCTGAGATAGAAGTACACCAGCTAACAGGGACGGAGCCATGTTATAGAGGAAGGGGTCATGGCCCCCCCTTTCAAATATTTTTTTTAAAATTACTTATATAATTAAAATTTTTAAAATTATAAATATAAGTGGCTCCCCCCTTTAAAAAAAATCTCTATCTTCTCTTTTCTTCAACTCTGCACGCACAGCCTCGGCCCCTCCTTAAAGTTGAGTCTGGCTTCGTCCCTGCCAGCTAAGATTTTGAGTAAATCCACCCTGTCAGATGTCGTCGTTGTCACGGAGAAGACCACCTGTGATCACTACAGAGGAGGCCCGAGTGTACGCATCATCATTGTTTAATTTGATCCAGCCCATGGGAGGTTTGCTCCAGTCAATAAGTTGTTCCCGTCGAGGTCAAGGACCGGCGGGCATTACTCTACTTCGCCACAATCCTGCTTAATGATTCAGACCTGCATAAGACAAAATAGGAAAAATAGGTGAGGATGGCCAAGAGGACTGATCATTGAAAATGGACATGTTCCTCCATTGCCATAGAAACCAGTAGTTAATGCCAAATAGGCTCGACCATTCATATCCCAAAATAGTGCGATGAGATTGGAGGTTGTGAGTGATCCACTCCCTCAAAGACATGGTGAAGAAGGCATGCGAAACGAGCTGGAAAGGGAAGTTGTGCCACACTTGTCGGGCTTTCACGCAGTCATGCATGACATGCAACGAGTCTTCCTCCTGGTGACATTGAGAGTAATCACCATCCGTGGTGAGACGTCGATGCACTCGTTCCTGGTTAGTAAGAAGCTTATCCTTCGCCAGGAACCAGAGGAAAAAAACGAATGCGCTTCGGGCCGGTCCACTGCTAGATGACCTTCCAAGCCTTAGGGATCGTGGTAACGTCAGTTTCCATGATCATGGCATAAGTGGAAGCGACAGTAAACTGACCATTGGCGGAAAGTCCGCAGATCAATTTATCAAGCTTTAAAAAGGGGGCCGGCGGAAAAGTCACTGCTATTAATCGACAAACAGATGGCGAAAGACGAGATTGAAGAACGTCCCATGTCCAAGAACCTTCTGAGTCTACGAAGTCGCGGACTCTAAAGTTGAGACTGGACTCAGGAATGGGAGATAAGGCGTGGGAAGCGAGGGGTCCAGTGCCTAGAAGCCAAGGGTCAAGCCAGAACCGAGTCTGCGCGCCATCTCTGACACTCCATTTCATGCCCTGCAGAACCAAGTGCCAAGTTGTCTTTATGCTCCGCTAGACCATGGAACCGCTGTTGGTCACAAAGGAGGTGGGGGGCCTGGTAACATCAATTTTGTACTTTGTTGTGAGAACCTAAACTCATAATGCATTAGGATTAGCAACCAAAGGCCAGACTAATTTAGCTAATAGGGCATCGTTGGTGGCATGGATTCGCCTAATTCCCGATCCGTATATGGCTTTGGGTTGGCAAACATCCTCCCAGTTGACCAAGTGGATCTTCTTGATTCCATTCAAAGATCCCCAGAGAAACCGACGCATCAATTTTTCCAGCTCATCACAAAGCCGACGGAGAAGGCGAACTGTTTGCATAGTATAAATTGGGAGGGCAGCGAGGACTGATTTAACCAAAGTGGTCTGGCCTGCCAAAGAGAGTAGATTAGTAGTCCAGCCGGATAGGCGGTTTTGAACTCTGTCGAGGATGTGTTGGTAGGTTCGTTTATTAGTGCGTTCATGCAGAAGAGGAACTCCTAAATATTGACCGAGTTCGTTCATCTATTTAACGCCAAGGGCACTGCATAAGCGTCGTGACGTTGAAGGAGTCACATTCTTGGAAAAGAAACACCTTGATTTGTCAAGGCTAACTCGTAGCCCAGAGACTGCACAAAAGTCATTTAAAAGAGCGCGGATAACGCTCAACTGGGTCAAAGAATAAGTGTGACAGCGACAATCCATGGCTGCTAAGTTTAATAAGCTACCAGCATCTGTGGGTCACCGCTTGAGTTATCATATACCCTAATCGTTCCATACACAGGACAAACAAATAGGGGAAGAGAGGATCGCCTTGTCGAATGCCTCTAGACTTGCGAAAGGCGGTACTTAAGTCTCCGTTCCAGTTAACTTGCATGGAAACACTAGTAATGCACTTCATTATCAGGTTGATCAGAGCATCAGGCAGGCCAACGTTAACGAGCGTGTCGTGAATGACCTCCCAAGATAACCTATCGTAAGCTTTTTCCAGGTCCACTTTTAAAGCCATATAGCCTTTCCGCCCATATGTCTTTTGCATGGTGTGATCACTTCCTAAGTGATGATAATATTATACGTGATCATGCAGCCTGAGACGAAGCTGCATTGATTCGAGGCAACCAGATCGTAAATTGTTCCTTAAAGTAACACTATTGGACGTCTTTGTATACTAAATAATAGCACAGTCGTCTACCTCATTTGCTGGCCGTTTCTAACATTTGATAATTCCTGGGCAAAGCAAAAGAAAGGGTTCTATTAATTTGATACTATATAATTATTACATAATTCAACTAGAAAAAGAACAAAAATAGTTTTACGAAACTGAAAAAAAGTATGCAAGCACAACAAAATGCTAATAATTTGATAATATATCACAGCGATATATCAATGACATTATATTTGTGACAAATAAAAAATAAAGAATAAAATTTAATATCTTATATTAAAAATAATTAAATAAAGAGCAAATTTTAATTATAAAGAAATACTAATTTTTAAAAATACAATAAATTAACATACTTAAGAAAAGAACTCCTAAAAATCTTAAATACTTTTTTCAATACTTCTACTATTTTCTATTTTTATCTTTAAGAAGTGAACTTTTACGTCGTTGTTCTAATGATTAATAATATTATTTATATTTTTAATTACTATATCATACACTAACTTATCAAATCTTCAAATTTGATTTTAGTCATATTGTTATTAAATATGAACCTCTACAAGAACACAAATCTAATAATTATTATGATACTTGGGGCAAAATATAATGAAAATTATAATTAAAAAATTAAATTATTTATTAATATTTAATTATATTTCTATAAATAATAAGTAATTTAAAGAAGAAGAAGAAATACGAATAAACACAATATCATTCAATATTAATGTTTTGATTTAAAATGTTAATATAA
>JAOTAZ010000007.1:8033298-8043450 GCA_025629785.1 Erythroxylum oxycarpum | reverse complement strand
AACATTCATTACCATCATGCTCACTTAACTCATAATTTATAATCATCTAACAACTACAACAATAAGCATTTAAAACAGCCATTAATACTCACTTTACAAGTAGTAGACAATCATTAATGTCATTAATTGATTTGCATTAATTTGCTTATAAACATAAAGATAAATATGGAACCCACCTTATAACTTGTTAAATCCTTGACTAATGGAGCATCTTTCCTTGCTCTTCTCCTCCCTCTTGCTCTTCTTCAAGGAAAATAAAAAAAACCCATATAACTTAACTTCAATTGAAAAACCACTTAACATCTTTCATGAAATTAACTTGAGAATCACTAAACCCATCTTATTTCTAAGCCTTCTACACCATAACCCAACCAAAAGCTAAACATTAAAACCAAAACTTACCTTGAATCTTCAACTACATGAGGAGTTTCTTGGATCAAAATGAAGCTTAGGTTATTCTCCACCCTTTTTCTTCTTGCACTTTCTTCAAACTCTTCCTTAATCTCTTGGAAATCACAAAACCCTAAAAGCCTTCTTCTTTCTCTCTTCTTCTCTCCATTTCACCGTCCACTCTCTCCCTCTCACTCTCAATTTCGTTCCTCTCTTCTTTTCTCCTACCAATCCACTTCTAACTTATTCCTTTTATACTCCTTTTTAACTTAACTTAAGCCCAAGCCCAAGTCCATTCATTTCCCTTCTTCTTTTATTCTCTTCTCACATAACTTAAGCCCATTTACTTCTATTCAAGCCCATTTGTTTCTTCTTTTCTTCTTCTTATAACATAACTTAACCTAACTTAGGCCTAAAGCCCATCTCATTTAATCTAACACATTAAACTTCATCTAACTCATTTAATTCCAACTAACACATTTGATTACATTCACTTTCTAACTAACTCATTTAATTCTTTTTAAGACATGATATCTTAGTCATTTAATGTCAACTTAATCAATGCTAGCACCATTTGCTTAACCTATCTAATCATGCTTGATTAATCATTAAAAAAAATTCGGGGCTAACATATATCATATTAGTTTGTTTATTTTACAACTTTTCTTCTTGATATTGTATTTGTTGGCTAAATTTTAGGATTTAGGTACCGTGGTTTACAATCAAAAGTAGTTGTAGCAAATTATATACATCAAATCTTGATGTAAAAAGGAACTTACTTCGAGAAACCCAAAAGTTCTAAGGTTACAACTACACAAGATAGGGTAGATAACATATTATGAAGGATTATGCTATATCATTGTTTATGGAAATAGAATCTAGCATTATTAGGATAGAAGTGGGGGATAACACTTTTGAGCTCAATCTCAACACAATACAGACAGTTCAATAGATTGTCCAACTTATTGGCTTATTAGAAGAAAATCAAAATTTGTATATCACTAACCCTTTAGAGGTTTATGAAACATTCAAGATTATTGGAGTTCCTTTTTACATTAAAGGATAGAGTAAATCATGGTTGAATTCTTTGCATCTTGGATCCATTACCACCTAGAATAAGATTGTTATGAAATTTTTAGCCAGGTATTTTCTTTTAGTAAGAAATGCTTGGCCAAAAATTTCTCCACTAAGTTAACACGCGCAGTGATTATAGGTATAGGTTTTCAAAATGGAAATGAAGTCAGGTTAATGGCATTATCAGATGATTCGTTAAACTTTAAATATGTAACATATTTCCAAAATATTAACAATATGCGTATTGAGATACTTGTTTGTAACCTACTAAATTGTACTAACTATTTCGACATCTATATAGTATTGTGTTCGAATTTAAATTTATTTGACATGATTTGTCGACTCTGTATACTTGGCTGCATTCCTATTAATGATGGCTTTGCATAGTCAAGCATAGTTCTACGATCACTCTACATAATAAATCGATGTTGATACTCTTAAAGAATAACCTTCTTTCTCTCTCGGACATGTTTATGAAAGTCTCATTTCTATCTTTAGTTCTTCTTTCATAGACATCGAGGAAGTAGTTAAGTTCATACACCAAAAGTTAGACCATAACTAAATGTGTGAGATCTCACATTGGTTGGAGAGGGGAATGAAGTATGCCTTATAAGGGTACGGATACTTCTCCCTTATAGACGCGTTTTCCATGGCCTAGTGGACCAGATCCCATCAGAACTCTGAGGTTAAACGTGCTCAGGTGAGAGTAGTTCTGGGATGAGTGACCTCCTGGGAAGGCCTCGGGAAAAGCAAAACCGTGAGGGCTTGGGAGGGCCAAGGCCCAAAGCGAACAATATCTGTAAGCGGGTGACCTGGGATATTACAGGTGGTATCAGAGCCAGTAATCGGGCCAGTTGGACCGGCAGGAGGCTAGGTCTTTTCCTTACGGACGCGTTTTTCATGGCCTAATGGACCGGATCCCATCAGAACTACAAGATTAAACGTTCTTGGATGAGAGTAGTTTTAGGATGGGTGACCTCCTGGGAAGACCTCGGGAAAAGCAAAACCGTGAGGGCTTAGCTGGGCCAAGGCTTAAAGCAGACAATATCTGTAAGCGGGTGATCTGAGATGTATTGGTATCAGAGCCAGTACCCGAGCAATGTGCCAGCGAGGACGTCTGACCCTCCTGATGGGGGGAGGATGTGCCATAGGCATCCCATATTGACTGGAGAGGAGAACGAAGCATGCCTTATAAGGATGTGGAAATCTCTCCCTTGCAGACGCGTTTTCCATGACCTAGTGGATTAGATCCCATCGGAACTCCAAGGTTAAACGTGCTCGGGTGAGAGTAGTTCTGGGATGGGTGACCTCCTGATAAGGCCTCGGGAAAAGCAAAACCGTGAGGGCTTGGCTGAGCCAAGGCCCAAAGCGGACAATAACTATAAGCGGATGATCTGGGATGTTACAGGTGGTATCAGAGCCAGTACCCGAGCCGGTTGGACCGGCAGGAGACTAGGCCTTTCCCTTACAGATGCGTTTTTCATGGCCTAGTGGACCAGATCCCATCAGAACTACGAGGTTAAACGTGCTCGGGTGAGAGTAGTTCTGGGATAGGTGACCTCCTGAGAAGGCCTCGGGAAAAGCAAAACCGTAAGGGCTTGGCTGGACTAAGGCCCAAAGCGGACAATATATGTAAGCGAGTGATCTGGGATGTTACAAAATGTGCATAAGAACATTAAAAAATCAAAAGAAAAAGAAAATTATTTAAAAAATTGATTAATAATCTTCAAATATTCCTTTTTCCCCCATCAAAGTTACAAAAAACTTAATGATTTTATTCATATATTTTAACTATAATACTAAATCTAAGCAAAAAGTGGTAATCGGAGTTGATTCCACGAGGAGCTAATAAGTAATAGATATAATCCTCCAATTATTATCTAACAAATAATAAATATGGATTATTGATTAATTAAACTAAATCTAAACTAATACCCACTATATTAGGTTAACAACAAGAAAAATATATAATAATCTAAGAGAATATCAATATAAACAAATACCTAGACTATATTTCTCTCTATATTCATCCTATAAGCTTATTTAGATAAAAATTGGTACTTTCCTCATGTTTTACCTTACAATATCTTCCAATTTTATCCATGTAATTACTCAAGCAACTTCTTCCACAATTATCTAAAAAAGACGTAAAATCAATTAAACCCAAGGTAATACGGATAAAGAATATAGCAAAATATTAAGCAAATTTTGTGCATTTTTTATACATATTACAATCTCACTCAACAAGATGTAAAGTTGTAGAGATCTTAAGATCTTGAGCTCATAAAAAACGCATACTTGTTGTTTTTTGTTTGATAAAGTCGTAAATAAGCAATTTCTTGCTTAAATATATAAAGAGCTTCAGACATGCAGCCTCATATTCAATAAAGTTGCATTCATGGTCATATGCTTGAAAATAATGTTGGTGTGTAATATTGCACTTAATATGACATAAGTATATGATCTCATACTCAACAAGACATAAAGTCACATAAATTTTCTCTCACTTGAAAAATGTGGATATAAAGGAGAATACATTACTCTTACATATATCCTTAGGAAAAACTAGGAATTTAAAGATTCCATTTCTCAAGAGCTCAGTTGTTCTACACTGTAATGGGCTACCAGAGTTTCTCTTATCTAACAATGTAGCGTGTGAATTAAGACATGCTTATTTGTATTAACCTTGTTAAACAATCTCTGATTCCTTTCTCTCTATATTGCATAAATTGTGCAATTGTGACTGAGACTTAGACAAAATCTATCTTTTACCATTAAGTTGAATTTCTCTTCATCCCATTCCAATATTTTTTTCCACTCTGACTCATAATAGTAAAGATTTAAAATGTGTTGAATGTTGGCAAAAGTGGAGGAGGTGAAGCTATATTTGAAGTAGAGATGGTCAATGCTTTCTTGCTCACGACAACATAGCTCACAAAGCTTGTCAATAGATCCAACTATCATGTTTTTAGTTTTCGGTCTTTTCCTAGCTACAAGCTAAGTAATAAAGGAGGCTTTAGGTTTTAAGGACCCTTTCCATACAATATTATACCAAGAAATGAAAGGGATAGGAGGCTTAAGTGCTTTGATGCATGTAAAGTTTGAATAGTCTCTGTTATTGCTTAAGGACTAAGTAATTTTATCTAACGTAGACAAATTAGGTAGCTAGCTAGCTAGAAAAGCAATTCAGGAGCCTATTAGCCCCTCTACCTTAAAAGTTGCCAGAATTATGCTCAATTACATTACTGATTCCTACCTAGGGAGGGATTCTTGTGTGTAGTGAAATTATATCTTCCCTGAGACAAAAAGGAAGTCCAATTATCAAACCAGAACCATATACCCTCTCTATTCCTTATTTGAATTTTGATAAATGGATAAACAGTAAGCCTTTTTCTTAGGATCTAAATGAAGGGCCAAGAAAATTATTTCCTTTCATTAATTTTTAAATCAGTTGGTTTCCCTACAGTAGAAATCATTAATCCATTTTCTCCAAAGTGATTTTTTATCTTTGAATAGTCTCCAATTCTTTTTGGCCACTTGCATAGATTGAAAAGTATGGATTAATGTGAGACCAAGTCCTCCTCCTTACTTCGTCTAATAAACCTATTCCTACTTGATTTTAACACCTTTGGCATTGTCAATCTTACCTGACCAGAGGAAAATTTTGAAGCATTTTCAAATCTCTTTGATAATTCTTTTAGGAAGTAGAAGATGAGAACTTCAGTGAGTATGGAGGTTGTTCAACACAGAGATGATTAGTTAAACTCGACCAGCTTGAGACAAAGTTTTATTTAGCCAACAATTGATGGTTTTCTTGTATTTCTCCAATATCTTCAAACGATCCTAACATTTTAGTTTTTTGCTAAAATGGGGACCTTTAAGTAAGTGAATGGAATAGTATCAGTATTCAAAGTAAAAATATGTTAAAGGCTCTCAATATTGGATGAATTTGAAGAGAAATAGATTTTAACCTTGCATTGATTGGTGATAAGTCCAGAGTTCCTACAGAAAGTCATGAGGAATTGATGTAAGATGCAGTTTGATTCATGGTGTGCTCTATAAAGCAAAATCAAATCATTTGCAAAGCATATATGGGAAGAGGACATTTCCTTAAATTTATGTTGATACTTGAATCAGGTCTTCTAGATTAGTTGAAATAAATATTCTTGTTCAATATTTCCATAGAAATGACACAAAGATAAAGAAAGATAGGATCTTTGTCTTATGCCATTAAACTCTATAAATTGCTTGGTTTGAACTCCACTAATGAGGATACTATATGAAGGGGATGATATGCAGACATGAATCCATTTTATAAAGAAGTTAGGGAAGCCAAACCATTTCAAACATGTAAGGATGAAATTCCAATGAAGTCTTTCAAAAGCTTTAGAGAATTATATTTTAATGGTACAACTTTTGATAGGTCTATGTGAGTTATAATCTCTCATCAATTCTTGCACCAAGAGAATATTATCATAAATATTTCTGCTATGTATGAATGCTCCTTGAGATTTATGTATGATGTGGTTCAAATTCTCCGTAAGCTTGTTAGCAAGAAGCTTTGAAATCACCTCATAGATGGTATTGCAACAAGAAATTGGTTGAAAATCATTGAGGCAACTTGCATTGAGAAGTTTGTGGATCAAGAAAATGTGATAGCATTGATTTACCTCAGTATTCTTCCCAAATTTAGAAATTCCATTATAGTGTCAACAAGGAGCTTACCAGTAATATGCTAGGTTTTCTGGAAAAGAAGGCACTGAACCCATCAGGGCCTACACCTTTCATAGGATTAGGATTGAATATAACTAATTTAATCTCATGAAGAGTAAAAGGTTGTTGAATCTTTATCAATGTCTCCTGAGATAAGGATGAAGGAGGACTAATAAGCTCTACTAGTTTTTGTAGGTTAGAGAGACTAGGAGCAGTTAGAGCACCAAGAAAAGATTCAAAATAAGAATATCACATTCCTCATGGAATCTCTATCAGTAACCATCTAATCATTGATATCTAAGAGACAAGTTATCTTGTTAAGGTTTCTCCTCGTCAAGACAAAATTGTGATAAAATTTAATGTTGAAATCCCCTTCTCTCAGCCAGGGTATTATTGCTTTCTGCATAAGTAATGAATCATTTTCTTAAAGTGCCTTATTATACATCTGCATCTTACTAGCCTTAGTGTTTTTTATACAGTGTTGTTAGGATGGAGGTAACAGGCCTCCTAAACTCTTCTCATCTCTCTCTTAGTTTCTTGCAACTTAATAGAGTAAGTGGACTAATCAGCTTTATAGAAGTTCTTCAATTTGTTTATAAGAATGTGAAGCATTCTCATCAGTTGAAAAGCTTTACATGTTTTGCACTAGTTTTTCCCTTGTCACTAGTTGGAGCAGGGTTATGATTTTCAGGCTGAGCCTCACTTTCTACTACAAAAGCATTCTAGTCTTCAGACATTATGCCAATGGAATTGGTTTCTATGTTTAGGGTTTCTAGTTCTTCCACTATCCCCATTAACTCATTGTTATCCCTTTTAGAGAACTTTCTACTAATAGGCCTCCAAACTTGTTGTCCCATCTGAGGTTTCCAATTGTAGGATAGTTGAATTTCAGCTTTTACAAGTTCCTTAGCAGGACTAAGTTTCATAATAAGTAGGAATTTAGGTAGGGACTTCTTGGGATTAATCTCCATAAAAATTTGAGCAAAACATACTTTTTAAAGCTTAGCATTGACTAAGTCGAAAGCCATTGATTTTTCGACTACAATAATGAAAAAGCTTAATAGACCAGTACTTAAGAGGAATGTTATGGAAATTGATCCACATGGGGATAGATTCAATATTATTTTTGTCAAATTCCAGATCTGGTACCCATTTTTGAATGAACATAGGTTGTCCACCCATATGCCAAGGCCTTCTTTCCAATATCTTACGCATACTATCATCATTTGTAAACTTTAAAAAAAAAACCTCTTCAGTGGATAGAATTCTATCTAATCCCTTTTTACCCCATCTAGATTGAGCCTAAATTTACATGAAAAGAAAAGCTAGCCTTTTGTTTAAGAAGAAACCTACCAAGGTATCACTCTATTAGCTCCTTATTGGAGAATCTTGGGAGGAGGTGATACTACATCATTAACCAAAGTAGAAGAGAAATGTTTAGGCTTTGCTAAGGAGGTCTCCAAAGAAACTACAATTGCTCCAATATTTCCCAACACCACTCGAGTTTTCAATTTTTTGCTTGCATAAATCCCTTGCAATGTTGAAATCTAGAGATGTTTTAAAATTAGGAAAATGGTTTTCCAATGCTTCTAAGGGAGTGGAGCCTCCCTCGACAGTTTCCATGGAACTTCCTAGAGTAGAAAGTTACTTGAAAACTTTTTGGAGCCCATAAAAATTTCAATTGCAAAAGGAAAGTTACTGTTTTAGGAAGGAGAGTTACTGTCCATACAAAAGAGTAACATCTGACAAAATTCAGAGTATTTATATGTTGATCAACAGACATGTTATTTTCCACTTGATAATAATGCAAACTTGTAGACTTACACCCAAAAACATACAATCTCATAATCAACAATGACGTGAATAATTTTGCACTCAACAATGAAACATGTACATACATTTTTATTAAATAATAGGAAATATAGTATACATGTAGTCTTACACTAAAAAAAGATGTATACTTGTTATTTTGCACTCGAAAAAGATATTAACACATAGTTTTGCACTTAACAAAGATGCAAAAATGCAGTGTCATGCTCAATATGATATATAGTCATAAACAAGCCTTTGAGTCTCAAAGAGATCTCTAATCCTCACATAGGTCTCTTTAAAAAGACCTTCTAACATCAAAAAGGCCCAAGTTTTAATTAGGTCTTTGATTCTCTAAAAGGCCTCCGAACACTTAAGCTTCAATTAAGCCTCTAAGCTTTAAGTAAGCCTTAGAGTCTCAAACACACTCTTGAATCTAAGGTAATCCTTTAGGCCTTATAAAGATCTTTTATCCTTAAAAGGCTTTTGCTCTCGTGTATACCTCAGCCTCAAGAAAGTCTCCAATTCTCATATTGGACTATAAGTCTCATATAGGTCTCCTGACATCAACCTAGCCATCAAACGTTATATAAGCCTCTAAACCTAACAAATACCTTATGACCTCAAGAAACTCTCAAATTCATATAAGCTTTCAAGTCTCAAACAGGCCTTCAAATTTCAAGAAAACCTCTAAAGTAATATGGAAACAACTTCAAGCCTCAAGCAGGCTAGCATATAAGTCTAAGTAAGCATCAAAGCGTATTATTAGCCTCAAGTAGGCTCTGATATTAAAGTAGGTCTATGATATATCATATATATTTTCAATACTCATGTATCCTTTCAAGCTTTATAAAAGCCTTCAGGTCTAATATGGGCTTCTTAGCCTTAAATATGCCTCCAAGATTCATGCAGTCCTTCAAGTCTTAGGAAAATATTTGAAGCCATGACAAGCCTATGAGCCTTATATAGGTCTTAATGTCTTTAATCTTCAGGCAGGCCTTTGAAACTTGAGCAAACCTTATGCAAGCCTCCTAACCTTAAGGCCATTTGGTCTCAAGCAAGCCTACAAACCTTATATAGACCTTTTAGCCTCAAACGAGTCTCTAAATCTCAAGGAAGCTCTCAAGCCTCACATAGTCCTCTTATCCTCAAGTAGTTCGTTTTAGTTATAGGTTAAGGTGATAATTCATATTGGATACTTTAGGAGCATCATATGCATATTGGAATTACAAAAGCTTTAAGGTTAAAAGGTACAAGTTGATGAACTCCTATCTATCACTAATAAAACATAAGAGTTGGGGATAAATGACAAATACTCAAACCAAACTTTAGTAAGCCTACTTATGGAACATTGAGTTTATCAAGAAGGTCCAATGTGGAGAGCTTATATCATCTCACCTCTCCTATATAAGGAGAGCTTGTACTCTTTTTGAAGCTCGCACTAACTTTATTATTAGAGTATTTATGTTAGAGTCATCTTTTAACCCTATTCTACAAATATTAGAGTCCAAAGATATAACCCAACCCAAAGAAATTGTATTTTATCAACATTAAGAACCAAAACTATGTCCATTTAATTACATATTAAAAGAATCTTTTGTTTACAATGAGGAAACAAATCTATCAATGCTTGAATTGAGTACCCAAATTTTCAATTGCATAATTCTTGTATTTGAAAAATTACTCTTGACAATGAACTATAGTGAAATAGCACAGATAAAATGTGATTGATATAACTATACATGACACAATTTGAAACAATATAATGATATAAAAAATGTCACTAGTCATTTTTTTTAATAGAAATGGTTGACATAATACTATGTCATTTGTGATCCTATTGATATTATCAATTAATAGCTATTCAATGTTAAATGAACAATTTGTTAATGCATAGAACAAAAGCATTGCATTTATATTTAGAAGTTGTAACATGTGACTTATGAAATTAATAATACTTATTCCCAAACTCTAACTTAAAGTTTCAAAGTTGGCATGTTCATTACCTAACAAACATAAGGGGTTGTTTTGTTACACTTATGTTTTTTTGTTGTAGTTTTTAGTTTTAGTTTTTCTTTTAAATGAAAACAAAACATGTTTGGTTGTTATATCAATGTAATTATATTTTTATTATTGATGGTAATTACATATTAGATAAATCATAAA
>JAOTAZ010000007.1:8006275-8021805 GCA_025629785.1 Erythroxylum oxycarpum | reverse complement strand
GTGTGTATTACTTTTGGATGTGATTGAATGAGTACCCAATTTGGGTATGGAATTCCGCACATGTGTTTTAAAAAGTATTGTATCGATTTCTGATTGAGTGGTTAGCACGCCACCTTCGCGGGGCACGGACTCGGATATCACAATAGATGTCGGGTTCGGGTCTTGTGGGAGTGGGGTGTTACAAATAATTTAATAATTTTTTGAAAAATTCTAAATATGAGATTTACATATGCTAAAGCTGCCACATCTTATTGAGTGTTAACTACAAGAAGTGCATTTAGAAGTAGATTAGTCAAGTACCTTTGAATAACTCAATGTATTTCAAGTAGAATTTGGGGCTATATTTAAGAAACTTCATTAGCTAGTAACCTAACAAAAAGTAACACAACATACTTTATTTGAATAATAAGTGTTAATTTTTTTAATAAGTGTTGCATTTCATCGTTAATTTAAGTTATTGAAACGTTTTAAGGTGAAATTTTCTTGATTATTTATGTTTAGGCAAAAAAGAGTATTTTTAATTCTATCATTTTTATCAGAAATACAGATCAAATTTTAATGTTTTGAAGTGTTCAAAATAAATCATGACATTTGAAAATCGTTCAGTTTAAACCCTAAATGAACAAAGATGTTGATAGAGTTATGTCTCATTTTGTATGTATCATATTAATGCTAACATGGTACAAAATTATTATTTTTATTGTCTTTTTAGGCCCTATTATATCACATGGTGTATACATATTATTATGAGACCTACATATCTTAACTAAACGTAAATTAATTATCCTTAATTTTGAATAAACCCTAATTAAAACTTAATTCTAGTTTTCCAACTCCTTTTAAATATTTCTTTGCATTTATACTTATAGATTCCATAGAATTGTATAATCTTGCTTTTAATATATTTATAAAATTGAGACTTTAGCTACTCAATTTGTATTGCATAGAGCAAAAATAGAAGAAAACTTCATGCATTGTTAATTATCATCTGAAACAGTACTGTGACAATAAGGATTTTGAATTGAACTATACTTTCCCACAGTCAATGGTTGCATATCTTTAAATATAGTTGAAAGGACTATGTGAAGCCTTCTTATCTTTGTGATTGCAAATTAAAACATAGTATCTCTTAGTTTTGGATACCATAAACATCACTATTGGTTAACGTTAGTCAAATGGTGAGAAAGATTTAAGCTTCAAACGCAATGGGAATTTTAATTATCAAGAGCCTCTTACAAAAACTACCACCACTTATGATAATCATAGCCTTGAGGGCTTGGCTGGGTCAAGGCTCAAAGCGGACAATATCTATAAGCGGGTGATCTGAGATGTTACAGCCTTGCTTCAAAACCCATTTTGAATATAAAGCTAACAAAATCCCACTTTCCCTTTATACAAAATAAATTATATTGTTACATCTTATCTTTAATTGCTTATAATGCAGATTACGTATACTAGCAATTAGATCTTATCTAAATTCACTCATGAACAATTCTGGAGAACCTACATGTGAGCGAACCATGACTTAAATATTAGATGCTATCCTTAACCAAAGGTCAGGGATTCGATCCTTGACTTTAGATATGGAGCAACCTTAAATCCTTGGGCCAGCAGTCCCACCCTGTGAGGTGCCTACAAACCAGCTAGGGGATTAGTCACTGGATCCGCCGGTGGATACCCTGATTTAAGACCAAAAAAAAAAGATAGAACTATATGATATCTTTAGTGTTAGGGTGAAATCTTCCACAAAATTTCATATAATTTAATGCGTTTAATGCGTTATTAGCTTAGTAGAGAATTTGGGAATAAATGGTTGCAACTAGAGAGAGTGCAATTTCATATTTTTAGATGTTTTGTCAGTCTCGATGATAAATACATTCTAAGTAAATTAAATTATAAATACAAAGATGATATTAGGGCAAATTCTTATATAGATGACATTCACATATATTTTCTTCCCTTGACTACACGTTTTGTTCTATTTCTAGTGGTTGATTACTCTACCTACGTTTAGGTTTATGTTTAGCATTATGTTAATTATCAATCACCAAAACTAATTCTCTTTTTTTAATTAACTAGGTAATAGTATGCTGCTTTTTTGAATTATTATCTCGTCCTCATAGGATCAATATTTTATTAATCATCATATTACTACCAAATGAGAGGTGGATGTGCATTAGTTTGTGAGTAATATATTGTCATAGATAAAACTCTAGTGGTAGACAAATACAAAACAATCTTACACACTGTCATGACAAGTTTGTGGCACTTAGTAATGAAATCATAGTATTGGACATGACCTCAAACACAGGTATGTGAAAGCTAGTGTCACTTCGTAAAGAAGTTAAAGTGTTGGAAACAGTTCCATACATGAGCATGTCAAAGCTTACGATCTTCTCTAGATGAAGGGTTAAAGTTCTAATGATAGACATAACTTATAGTATAGTTTATGTGCTATATCATATTTTTCACAAAAAATGACATACAAAGACACGTACTTAAAAGATCTTTTTAGTTTTATAAAGTGTTAAAGTAGGTTTTTAATAAAGTATTACGACTCTAAAGCCATATGGAAAACGATCCTATGCATGGTGGAAGCTGCACACTATACCTATAAGTGGGAGCACACTTTGAGTTAGGTAATAAACCAATTCCACAACAATGCTATCCTCCCCAAAGTAGCATTCACCACCACCATTTACATGCTTTGAAAGAAATAATATACTTCACAAGCAAATCGAAGAAGACAAGCACAAGCTAGAGGATAAAATCCTCAATTGGATTCGAGCTGTCATCATTGCCAAACAAGATGATCTTCATCTATCTCCCTCTGTGAAAACCAAATGGAACCTATGATTAGTTGGAGATTAAGCAGGTCCTTATGTTTGTAAGTTATTCTTCTTGCAATTATAGTAAAAATCGATGTTGTGTGAGGTAGATTAGAGCTCTTAGTTCTTCATGATAATCATTGACATGTCTTCTGAAGTTGTGCATGACACTTCCTTGATTCTAGGTAGACCCTTTTTAAGGACTGCCAGTACTATGATTAGCATGAAAGAAGGTAGAATCACTATGGAAGTAGGAGATCAACAAGTGAGTTTTAACATGTATGAAGCTATGAAACACCCCCATGAGTGTCATTCGCTTTTAGGAGTTAACATACTTGATGTTGTTATTGATAATGCATGCTCTGACTTTGAACTTCAACATGTTTACTCTAACTCTGCAATAAACCTACTGAATGTCATGATTGTAATTGATAATACTTTGGAAGAAAGGTTTTCTGTTAATATTTCAGGTGAACCGAGAAATGTTGACGATAATGCCAATATAGCAAGTGGTCAAGTTGCCTTACCACAATGTAGCTATCTACCAAACGTCCACCAGGAGACATAGGATCCTCCGTAGTCATCAGGCAGTTTCTCCTCTTTCACTTACTACTTACTTTTGCTCTGTGATTGAATATGACGTTGTGGATGCATTAGTATGTTGGATAAATGTAGGGAGAAACTATTTCAGTAAGACCTAGGTTTAGTTTTCAGTTATGCAATTTCAATTAAATAATTCATCTCCCTTTTATGTTTGCTGTGTTTTGGCTTGATGCATGATAAATCTTCTATGTTTGAGGAAATTGATGTGAATGGCTGAATTGCGTAAAGGCCTGTTCAAACTAGGCCGGTTTTGCCATCTCTAATTTTACGCCTATCCTGTTTTATAATTAACGGTTCAAATTATCTGCTCCTATTATCCTGTGCCTATCATATTTTATGAGTATCCACCTATTTAAGTTATGTGGATCTAATTTATTGAATAGATGGATACTTATAAAAGAGAATAAGCGTAAAATAATGGAACAAGTGATCATAGTCTTTGTTTTGAACAAATTACTTATTCCCATTTTATGTGCAGGCTAGATTTGGCCCAGCCTGTGGTTTGACTATTTCTTAAAAAACAACGTTACTTTTTATTTCTTTTAAAAATATATACATGATAGGCTAGGTTTGGCCCAGCTCGACCGGGCAACGAGCTGGTCACGGGCCAATCCATCCTGGCCCTCTTGACTACGGACCACACGAGCTGGGGGTTAGGTCGGGTCGGGCTAGGTCATGAGCAGCTCGGATCCGGCTCATTGATATTCTTATGTAAAATAATGAGAACAAGTAATATGAATCTTTTTCATATCACCTGTTTTTGTCACCGTATGCCTACTCTATTTTATGAATTTCAATTGATATTAAATGGATGAATCGGAAAAGAGTAACGATAACACTATGTTTTATACTTTTTATTTACCTAAAAAAATTTGGTGAAAGTCAAGTCAGAATAAAAAAAAACTAATATACACATATAAGATACAAACATGTGATAAATAAATGTAGCATCTTTCGTTTCTGGGGATCTTGGCATTTATGCAGATCTCTATTGTTTGTTTCTCTCAATTTTTGGCTTCCTTAGCTTAGATCTTTGACCTTTTACACAGCTGCAACGTATAATTCCAGTGAAGCAGAGATCAGATCACCGCTTTATCAATTTGTTTCTTAATTTTACCAGCAAATCGTATCTATTTATTTGTTTTCATTGACTTCTTCTCAAACCAAAGGGAGATAATTTGAGAGAGAATCGGTTGGTGCCATGGGGTTTGGCTCAAACCATAGGGCTCTCTTCGTTGTTGCCTCATTGATTTTGATTCTTTCACGCGTTTCTGCTCAGGTCTCTCTTTTCCTCATGATTCTTGATTTTTAAAATTATCTGCATGAACGCGTTTCTGTGTTTATCGATCGACTTTAACAATTTTTTGTATCTGCTGTGTTTTCATTATTGCATATTCTGGCGTTATTAGGAATCTCTGTTGGAAAATGAGAACAAAGAATCTAATGCAGGGGCTACGGTCCTCGGCCGTCGTGGGATGGTGAGCATTCTCTTTCGTTTTGGATATGTATTGTACTTTTGCATTTTATTCTTTTTCTAGCATTTTTAGTTTGAACTTAGATTTGTCTTTTTGCAGTTTTTAGACCTATAAGGATATCTGCGATGCATGCTTGTAATGATATCTGGTGTTTTATACAGATTACTACCAATGACCTTGACATCAATTCTGTTGGTATCGGTCTTAATTTAGACTCTGGACTTGGAATTTTTGATGCCTTATTTGCAAGCTTGTCAATGATCATTGTCAGTGAGGTTTGTGAACTAAGCTTTTATGCTTTACTGTGCTCTTTTATTTCATCATTTTTTTTAAAGTCAACTGAAAATCAGATTAAAGTTTGTTTCCACCATTTTCATCTTTCCACATATAATTGTTGGACAAAGAAAAACTACATTTTCCTGTTCCTTCCATTCATTGAGTTCACATACTTCATTCAACACACATCGTGTGTTTTTAACTAGCTCTATTATCCATTTATAAATTTGGTGAGTTAATACTTTTGGGTTTAGTTAGATAAAGAAGTTTCATTTCCTGCCTTTTACTTTTGAGTGCAGACATGAGTTCTGTTATTTGATTGCTAGATTGGAGATGAGACATTCATAATAGCTGCTCTAATGGCAATGCGCCATCCTAAGTCAATAGTGTTATCTGGTGCTCTTGCTGCTTTGATTGTCATGACGGTATATTTTTTTATTCCTTTTCTTTTGCTTTATGATTCATTGATATTCCAATGTGGCCCTTTGCAATTTGCTTCTTCTCAAGGGTTTGAAGCATAGTGCTATCACATGTCTCAATTAGGTACTTTCTACTGGACTTGGTAGGATTGTGCCGAATTTGATATCAAGAAAACATACAAATAGTGCAGCCACAGGTAGGCAACTTGTAACCGATATAACATTGTTACATATTATTTATTGGCTGCTAAAATGTTTTTACGCTGTATTTTATTGGATTATCTTCAATTCCTATTAATCTAACCTGAATCTCAATCATATTGTTTTTGTGGTCATGTCGCTATGGTGACTATAAACCCCATACTCTTTCTTTGAATATACCGCATAATTTTGCTTGGCTTATGACTATGTTGACACCCAAAGATATCCGCTATGAGGTATTTTGTGAGTAGAAAGGTTTTGGGACTTCTGTAAATAAAGAAAGCTACATTTGTGCATTTTTTGTTCAAAAGAAGCATGTTTGCACTTGCTTTTTCAAGTTCCTCTCTTTCTTGTCCAAATTTCATCTTCTCCCCCCTTGTCTTTCATTTTTCTCACTTTCCATATTTGCACCTCCCCTCTCTCTCTAATGTCTCCTCCTGTCTCTTCCTTCCTCACCTCCAATTTCTTTTTTCTTTCTCCCTCCAGTTTCTTTTTTACCATACAATCCTTTCTTTATTTTTGCCATATTTGACCTTCCTTCTGGTCCCATCACTTCGAGATCATAATTTTGATGCAGAAACCAAGAAGAACTATGTAGGGATAATTTCTTTGTAGCAACGTATGGAAGGCCTATGCATAGGATGGGACCCAATTATTACTTTCCTCTTTCCAACCTCCAAATCCACAGTCCATGCTAAGTCTTGCTCTGATTTGGTTCAAAGGAGTTATTCTAGAATTGATCGTAAAATTACATGATAATGACTAGGGGTGGATTCTATGAATCCTAATTGACTATAAATGATGATCAACTATTGGTTTTAATTCATTTTTACCAGTTTAATCTAGCTATGACTAACTTGTTTCATGATAAAATGGTTTTCTGTAAATAAGTGACCTTGGGATATTTAGTCGTGGTTTATCTTAAGTTTGAGGTGGAATAAAGTATTTTTGTTGTCTACCTCCACAACTAGTTTAATGGGAAGTTTAAGTTGGAGTTAGTCTCTAGAATGAGAACATGGTAGGTGTCACAACAACTTTTTTAAGGCACAACAAAATGGAACGAAAGACAGAGTCCTTGGAAGTCGAGTTTAAGTTCGTTAAATCCTAACTCAACCTTCCTTCGTGATCATTGAACAATAATTCTTTTAGTTTTTGCACGCCTCACATTCAATTGTCTTTTGGTTTTTGCCTCACCAAAATTACACAAGTGTATGCATAACTCAATAAAAAGAAATAGACAAAAGAGAGATACAATAAAGCCAACCTTTTATTGTTATTCACAAATAGAACACAAAGCACACTTGAGAAACTTTAGACTTGAATCTCTTTATAATAAACATGCAAGAACTCCCCACTTGAAGTTTTCTATAATGAGACTTTCAAAATGCTTTCAAAGTCTCTCCAAGTTGATGATTGAATGCACTTGCTTACTAAAATGAACAATATAGGATGTTTTGATATAAACTTACAAAAACTTAGGGGGCCAAATAATCGAAACCACTGATTTCACTATTAATCTACTAACTTAGTGAGGAATTACACCTTTTTAATTAACTCCACCTAATTAGTGGGGAGTTATCAACTTTAAACCCATAAATCCACTAAGATCATGGAGAACATGGTTTTGGAAATTACCCCACAATGTTGCCACATTATTGTTCCACTTTCCATGTCTTAAAGAAGTGTCCTACTTTGTAAGGTAGTGCTCCTATTTCCTAAGCCCACTACTCTATGTTCCTACCATCTATTGTTACATTTTCCCCTCTTAAGTTAACAAGCCATTTTGGTGCTTGGATGATTACTTGCTTTATGGATAAGTTAAGGAATAATCTGAGCCATATGTATAAGAAAGCTTGCATATTTTGATATTTTCAGACTTCCTCGTCGAGGTCAAATGCCTTAATGCACTCTCAGACTGAGCATGACTTCGGTGCGACAATTATCTTTGGTCTCACAATCTCTCTCATTGTCGAAGATTTCTGTCAATGTACACCAACACATACCAACTCTTGCTTGCTTTAGAGATTTCATTGACCTTGTATGTATGCCTTACCTAATCATAGGACTTTGCCTTGTTTCCTAGTTGACAGGCCATCTTCATACCATCTCATATGCTAAGCATTGGCCAAGGCTCGTTAACACTTATACGATTTCTCCAATTGAACTTGTGGGTCTAAATATTATTGGATATCGTAGAATTGACATGAGTGGATTTTATTTTTCATACCAAGGGTGGAGGCATCTTTGTTGACCTGCTCATTCTATGCTAAATTTGATAAAATTATCACAAACACCTTTCCTGTCAGCTATCTTTAGGTTCCTGTTTAATTTGATCTATAAAACAAAGTAATTTCAACCTTCGAAAAATGTGTGATAATTTCCGAGGAACCAAGCTATCATGTTGACTACTCAACATCGGGCTTTTGGCCTAGAGAGTCCATGCCAGCATAACTCAGTAAGGAGATGTATTCAAGAGAAGGAACTACTACTTTCGAGTGATCTACATGGTAGCTTGTTTCCACAAAAATTGCCACGTGTTTTCTAATGTCATAACTACATTGTTTATTAGATGCTAACTTAAAGACAACTGAAGGGAAGGGTGTTTATTAACTTTCAGTCAAATGTTAGGGGGTCATATGATAGTTCTCAAAGTATAAAGGAATAAATAAAGAAGTAGAAAACCACAGAGTCCACATGTAATTAACCCATTGAAGAAATGAAACCTGTCTTTCCATATATTTGGTAGTGGTGTAACTTCTTCCTAGAACTAAACCCTTCATATTATTGGAGTGTCTTATATATCTATTAATAGTGAGCTTTACAATCAAAGTCCCGAGTTTTCAGTTTTAATGAATGTGTTATATTTTGTTAGAATCTGAAGATTATTCTTGAACTAGATTGAATATTTCAACTTTTGTGTTAGATTACACAATAAATTCAAATGCAAAAGATATTGTGCAACATATGATTTGCACATCCCGCTGGCATGAGGCTTGGATTTTAACTTGTTCTTCCTTGTCATTTATGTCCAGCAATAATGAAGCATCCTGTTCATATGAACTCCGAAATTTAGAGTTAAAACTCTGTATGTTCGGGTCCTATAAAAAGTTTTTACTAGAAGTAATACATATGCACATCTTTCATGAAATTGAGAATGTAAATATTTGCAATGGCCTTCTTTTGTTATAAATTTTGTGTGAGACCATGAATTGACCCAGAGCTGGAAGCAGAAGTTCTTAGAGTTTGAACATTAGGCTATTGAGAAGAAAGATAAAGTGACATAAGTGAATAAGAATTTATAACAAAAATTGCTAGAGTCTCATTCTTAGGCTAATTGGGAAGGAAAGATAAACTAGCACAAGTGAAGAGGAACTACTATCACCATGCAAGTTGGTTAGGACTTTTCTTGTCACAACACGAAAATGGATCATGCTTGAAACTGGGAAATTTTCCTTGCAATACAATGTGGAGTTCTCTTCCTAGAAGATGGGCCTTAGTCCAACTGCAAGTTTGACTTATTGTTACTTGAAGATTACAATTTCAATTGAAGATTGCCTTCAGTCAAGTGGGACCCAGGATATGTATACTTGACATATCTTAAGCCTTTGTATTACCGACTCCTATGCTATCTTTTTCCATGCAATAGATGATCAACTTAGGCTGTGTTGAAACATGGGTGGTTAGTATACCAATTACTTGAGTACTTCATTAAGAATGATACACTAGCATGTTTTGAAGATTACATTGCTACAATATTTTATGCTTGATCTTTTCAATTCTTCCTTTAGCTACAGTTGTTCATGATTACTGCTTTAGTGGTAGCTGTGAAAGATAATCTCATGGATCTCACCATGATAAACATTTTGCTGTTGAAGATTTGACAGAAGTAGGAATTTGTGACCTACCTTTTGAAAGCTTATCAAATGACATTCTGGATTGAAATTTCACTGAAAAAGACAAATAAATGGATTTGCAATGCATTTTCAAGTTATTATTCTTTTCTTTTTTCAAATTGTTGAAGCTTATATACTGAAAATTAAGCATATCAGTAGGCTTTCTTTTATCAGTTATATTGGCTGTAAGTATTAATGATTTGTTTAATGGGAAAACCATTGTCAATGATGTGAACTTGGTATCTGATTTAGGAAATTTCCTCACAAATTTTAGGCAGTTTGATGCTTGGTTCCTTAAGTTATCAATATAGTGGAGAACATGCACGATGTTACCATAATGATTTCAAAGAACATTCACGATGTTACCGTAATGATTTCAATCCCAAATAGGCCTATTCTCTATCATATCAAAGAAACTAAATGGGAATATTCGAAATGATCTTCTTGTATAATTATCTTGGAACTCTTCAGATTTATGCATAAAGTATAATGATTTTTTGTAAATTTATCAAGCATAATGATTTTATATGTATTCAGTAGCTCTTTCACATACTTACAAACATTTTTCCTTTCTAATTGAAAGATAGTACATTTGTTGATGCGTTCAATATCTTTTATCTACTCTCATTTTGTGTGCTTGTTTGGTCAGGGTAATACTATGCTCCATGGCTATTCTTTTAGATTATGTGTTGGATATGGAACCTTTCCTAGCATCCTTCTACCCAAAGATGAATTTGTTTCCATTATAGGCATGCCAGGAATATGTAGATTGTCACTCAACTATTTTGTTTGATGTGGCAAATTAAAGTGCCAATTCTCTTGTTAGCTTCCCTTAACTTTTTAATTCTTGCATTTGCAGTTCTTTATGCCTTTTTTGGGCTTCGACTGCTTTACATTGCTTGGAGATCAGATTCAAAATCATCACAGAAGAAAGAAATAGAAGAAGTACGTTCTCTGTTTCTTCAGCATCACTTATGTCTAGTTACACCATAGCTGTTGTATTACCAAATTTTCACATTCGCTTTCCATTTAGAGAAATTGTGGAAAACAACAGTGATGTTGATATTTCAGTATAAAGTGGTTGAAATAGTTGTGATCATAAAGTTTTTGATATCTTTTAGATGAGTAACACAAAGTTTGATGTGTGGTAATTTTAATGTGTGGAAACTTTGGGCTAATTGCATGCATTTTTGGTGATATTAAGTTGAGAACAATAGTCTGTAGGATATCTATGTCAAATGAATATGATATTATTAGTCAAAGAGCTATCACTTTAGTCATTTTATGCTCTGGATCTATTTTTCTGCTTCTGAGCATCAGCAGTCTTTGCACTCTTCTTTTTCTGAACTACCTTGGAGTGTCTTAGACATATACTAAGGCCTCTAGTTTTGATTGAAATAAGTTTTTGAAAGAAGGTTTCTTTTGATAGCATTATGTGGTTCAAATTTATGTTCCTAGTCGTCCTCTGATTATGCCTCTAATCACCATGGCTTTCTCATCATCATTTACCTTGTTCAGGTAGAAGAAAAGCTAGAAAGTGGACAGGGGAAAACAGCTTATCGCCGCTTCTTTTCAAGATTTTGTACACCAATCTTTTTGGAGGTATGTTGATTCATCCGCATTAATACTGTCACTTCAGTTGCTTGATAGAGTTGAATCTT
Organism: Erythroxylum oxycarpum; assembly: GCA_025629785.1. Taxonomy (NCBI): domain Eukaryota; kingdom Viridiplantae; phylum Streptophyta; class Magnoliopsida; order Malpighiales; family Erythroxylaceae; genus Erythroxylum; species Erythroxylum oxycarpum. The sequence goes on along the minus strand of JAOTAZ010000007.1, from coordinate 8,010,449 downwards.
TGTTCCTCAATTTGGTCTGACGTAAGTTATATGCTGATTTTTATTAGTATTTGTTAACAGTTAACTCACCTTATCTTGTTTAGTGTTTTATGTATTTTCTGATGAAGCAAACTTTCTAAAGCAATTTCCTTTTAATTTTCAGTCCTTTATTTTGACTTTTCTAGCTGAGTGGGGTGATCGTAGCCAGATTGCAACAATTGCTGTAAGTTGATTTTGTTTTCTTTAGTTCACTCTGTCTTTGTTTCCAGTATACATGCACTGCAAAAGCAGATCTGTGAACTTGCTGTGCCTTGAATAATTAGGATCTCAAAGTTTTAGTTAATTGTTTCACTAACTGTCTACTATGTTCGCAAGGATTCTAGTGTAGTGAATGAAAGTTGGTTCTTGGTTAGTCTTATTAGCTGAAATTTCGAAAGACTTGGATCACCCAAATGCTTAAAAGAAGAAATCAAGTTCTAGATACTGGATGGAGTAAATGAGCAGTCCTTTTCTTTTTCTGTTTTTATGTGTGTTGTTCATGTTTCAGTGTGATATTTTCTTGTATGGAAGCTGATTGTCTCGTAGGTTCAAGGATTTTGCTTATAGATTCTGTTGAATTTTCAGAGAAACTAATGTTATGTTGGAATTTATGATTGGAATGACCCTGTGGACCAACAGGTGGTTTTTGAACCACAAATCTGGAGTGACTTTCAATCATGAAGAAAATAATTCGATTCAAATGTTCATACATTTTACTAGTCATCTAACTTTTGTTCAGCCATATTGGTAAAAGGTTTTAATTTTTCTTCCACTATGTAATAATTTGGACTTTGAATTTTTTTTTAATCTCTGAACTATAGAAGTATTGTCTATGTTTTCTATAGGAAACATTCATCTTGACTTTTCCCTTCCTTGATTTTGGAACACTTTATTTGAATGGTCTTCCCTAGCCCGTCTGAGACACCAAAAGTGTCGTGCTTTGGTGTAAGTTTCTGTAAAGATTTGAGGTTTCTGGATTTTTCTTTTCTGTAATAAGATTAGAAAATGGTGTCTTTCGTAAAATGACAGAACATGCTGTTTATGTATTGAATTCATTTACTGAATGTTTGGGAATGGTTGTTTCGTTTGATTCAGAAGCCTATTGGAAAAATAGAGTTGACTTGATATTCTTGGTGCACAAAACTTCCTTTTGAGTTGACCTTATGTTAACTTTAGGAAGGTGCAACATTACCAATTGTGATGAATATCTAGCTGTTGGTTTATTAGCATCTGTATATTAATGTATCAGACTCTGGTCCCTTATTAGTGAAAGCTTTTCCTGTTGAGATCTTATTCTTGTTCATTGGATGCATTACACTGATCAGGTCTCCTTCAACTTCTGGAATCCGTGCCAAGAGCTGATAAAAAGTAACTTACCCACTTAGCTCTTCTTGTCAATATTGATTAGCTAATAACAGAATTTGTACCATTCATTCATTTGTATAAATAGACATTGGATGTATAATGAAGGATTCATAGAGAAATTATACACATAAGTTCTCTCAATTCTCTCTACACTTTCTCTTCTGTTCTTCTATTGTCTACTATTTTCAAGGCACTTATACCTAAGGTCTCTTCTTACCTGTGAACTCTCTTATTTGTTTGGTTACATGTGGTGTTCAATTACTGATTAGGTGACATGTGATGTTGATTAGGTGACATGTGGTGTTAAATTACTCATTGGCATATGCTTCTTAGCAATTATCTTATAACTTGGGAAAAAGGAAACTAAATTGAGTGTCAAAATCCTTTATTGAGTTTACGAACAATTTGTTATCAAATTACTTGAATTTTACATCTGCCTCATTACAAAATACTTCAAAATGCAATTTGTTATCAAAAGACTTGGAAATGCAATTTACATTTTCATATCAACATAGATTTATGAAATTTACATCTGTAAATTTAAATCTGTACATTCTTTGCTTTTTTCTTATCAATTGGATAAGTTACAGAAAGTTATTTTATTCACGTTTCTTCCCTGATAACCAAATTTTTATGCATGCATACAGACATTTACAGCAATATAGCAGTCTTTAAATATGGTTGATGAATATTACTTTGAAATCTAATGTCGATATGAATGCAGGTGATTCACATGGGACCTGGTCTACCCAAGAAGAATAAGAAGGTTGCACCAAGCAGCTTAGTACCGACACAACTGCAGTCGCGGTACCATCAGCTTCTTGGAAGTGTAGCTAATGAGCCATCTGCTCGTACACAGCCAGAAGATCACATACCTGCACGTTGTGAGCGCACTCCAACACCAAGAGATGTCACATCTGTGCCTATTATGTATCCTAGAGATACATATGAACAACTTTTGAATATGCGACGCAATATTAGTAGTGCAACAACTTTTCAAAAGATGCCTCCAGCTTCTAATAATCAGGCACTAATAAATGACATTATTCTTCCCAGTGTCAGTCCTAACTCTGAAAGCACTGCAGATATGATCTTTCACATCACATTGATAAAATTTATTAAGTTTAATTATTTTGTTTATCTAACTAATTAAGAGTATTTTATCTGCTAACTGTAAAATATTCCTTTGCTATTTTAAGATCTACGACTGATCCAAAAAAGACAAGGGGTGTCACAAAAGGACACGGATTGGCGAAGCTTAATAAGGCGCTAGGTAAGAGACTGGAGATAGAGATCTCCCCTGCTAAAGGACGATCAAACAACTCAGTACAGTCTGTCAAATTATCGAGTGAGATTGGTGTGGTATCCCGAACTTCCTTACCTCTAAGAACCAAATGGAAAAAAATTACTAATGAAGAGTTGGACATTGCATTTGATAAATTAGACGTAAGTATTATAAAACTATCTAATTTGTACATGTTTTCCATATGCCTAAAGCTCTGACCAATAATTTATAATTTTTTACAGCAAAAGTTGGAAGTCAAGGGAATGAGGACTGACAATGAAGTGCATACTGCTGTGAAGAAATTTCTTGCTTTAAGATCTAAAGATCAAAGATTTCATTTAAAAAAGCATTTTCTCAAGCACGGAAAGGATGCTAAGCCGCATAATGTCACAGTGGCGGAGTGGATGGATTTATGCGAATATTGGGAGCAATCAACTACAAAGGTTAGTTTATTTCATCAAAAAACATAATTTTCTAACTTTTTTGACAGCTGATTATATTTTAGTATTTATGAATTGTTATTTATAGATTTTTTAATAATAGATTTTGTTACGTGTACAATTAGGAAAAAAGTCAAAAAGCTAAATTGGCTAGGAGTCAGGTCAAATGTCGACCAAACTCTGGCTCCAAGGCCTTTGTAGCGATACGACATGAAATTGTGAGTTATTATCTTTTTAATTATATTTTTCTTTGATTGGCATTTCAAAATTTATAATGAATATTACTAGTAACAAATTTCTATACAACAGAGTGACAGAGATGGAGAAGAGTGTGACCGGATGAAACTATGGTATCACACTCATTATGATGAAAGAAAAGGTCAATGGACAACTACCGAATGCAAAGAAAAATGGGTGAGTATGTAGTTCATTTACAAATATTTCTTAAATAAGACTGTGTATGTAATTAATTTTTGGTTTTTCAGGAATTAATGTGTCATGAATTGACACATTCAATAGAACAAGGTCATCCAATGACAGTGGATGAAGTGTGCGACAAAGTCTTGGGCATTAGATCAGATTACGTTGTTGGCATGGGAATTGGGCCTCGACCACAAGGGAATACTTCGGTCAGAAAGAGACTTCGAGACGAATTAGAGGAGTCAAAGAGGGCTAATCAGGGGTTACAGTCTCAAGTCGATGAATTGACTAAACAATTTAAAGAAATGCAGGATCGATTAACTTCCGAAGTCGAACAACAAAAAAAGCTCTTGGAACTTTTATGTTCTACACATAATGTTCGTTTAGACTAAACATGTTGATATGTTGATATATTAAACACTTATGACGTTTTCTTTATTTTAATTATCGTATTATGACATGTTTGGGAATTGCAGTTAAATAATAAGTTGTTGTTTGCATGTATTCAATTCTTGTTATACATGAATAATTATTATAATTAATGATATATTCAAAAATTGATAAATTGTTTAATAAATTTATTTCATAAACAATATTTATTTTTTATTAAATCAATAATAATAGCCAATTTTGTTAAATATTACAT
>JAOTAZ010000007.1:7986249-8000584 GCA_025629785.1 Erythroxylum oxycarpum | reverse complement strand
CATCATTTAATAATCTCACATTCATGTTATTATAAGAAAATGGAATTAAAAAATGCAAAAGTTCTTTAAATAAGGGCTTTATATATGTTTTTTTTCTTTTGCTTTCTTTATAAAAATATTTTGTTTATGAATTATGATTCACATTCGTCTTAAAGTTGATTAATGTTCTAAACTAAAATCCAAATAGGTGATAATTGTCTCTTCAGTCTGATTAAAATCTTTAGAATATAGTTTATAATAAGCAGTTGTGGGGAGTAGGAAAATAGTAACTATGGGTTGGAGAGAGATTCTCTGCATTCTCTCTAACCAAGTGACCAATCTATCCTCATTCTTGTCGTACTGTCTGGTATCCCTACTCATTTATGTCCATCTCCTACCACAAAACATTGAATCAACTTCTCCCTAAGCTTTCTCTCAGTTTCTCAATCTTCAGTAGTTGCCTTCTACTAAGGGCATTGAGGTCTTTTTACTCTTATATTTGTTTTCTTGTTTCTCATCTTTCTGATTTTGGTAACTACATCTTAAAAGTAGTTACTTGTCAAACCTATCCCCTCTTTTTAGGCACTATATAGACCACCAAACCAACTACATTGTTAGTTTTTGTCAAAGAGGATTTTCCTCCTTTACCCTCTTGGGCATAATATAGGCTCCTTCATTTTCCTCCCAACACATTGGAAATAAGTGGTGGGAGGGAGCTTTGACCTCTCACTGCACTTCCACCCTCCTAGGCTGGAAGATGGGAGAGCTATTGTTTCCACATATTTGGAAATTATCCAAGAGGAAGTTAAATCATAGGAGAACTCCCTAATTGGGTTCTTTTGGGATAAAAGACCTATTTTCCCTATAATACAGAGAAGGACAACATCATTATGGAAAAACAAATGATGATTAGATGAATTGGTAGCAGAAGATAAATATATTATATTTACCTTTTTCTCTAAAACGCAAGCCCTCAAGCTCATTGAAGAAGAGCTATAGCATGTCTCTGACTTCCCACTTTTCTTACAACCCTTGTAATCTAGATTCCAGATTGAGTCCAATAGACATAGAGTTATTCCTTTATGGTTGAATTTATACAATGTACCTCTTAAATGCTAGCTTCATAGGCAAACCTTTTTTTTTTGAATGACCATACAACTAAAAGGTAAAGGCTCAAATATTCTAGAATGTGTATCAATATGAAGCTCTCTAAGAATTTACCTGAAACCATCCTAGTAATATGATTATGACTTGGTGAAGCGCTTGATGAAGACAATGTGATGATCGACTATCATTAGAAGTGTAACACCCCACTCCCGCAAGACACGTGCCTGATATCAATGAGTAATATTTGAGTCCGTGCCCTACGAAGGTGGCATGCTAGAAAACTCAATCAATCAAAACTTGGTATATTTTTTTTATACAATCAAACACGCAGAAGTCAGGAATCGATTTGGGCCCACTTTCATTCATCATCATTTTCAATCAACACAATACAATCAATACATAACCCATCGGAATTCCAATATCCACTTGGGTCCATTACAAACACAAGCTACTATTTTACAGAAATTGCAGAATACAAATTTATACAAGAATAGGATAACACTAATATAGATGCGTTTTGATCCCAACCTCTATCTTTCCTTTGTATGTAGTAATTATACTCTCATTTACCTAACAGGTTTTTTTAAGTCTTGAAAAATAATTGCAAATTTTGGATGAGTTTTGCAAACTCAATGAGTGACCATCATCGATGGCTCACCCAGTCACATAACACAAAATTTACAATTCACATTCAATAGAATTTAATCATTCATATTATGCATATGCAATGTACATGAGACCCACTTTTCATTTGTTACTTTGTTGTGATCGAGCGCCAAAACTATCCCATATAGGGCTCATTGATAACTGTCCCTTATCTGTTTGGGAGATACATAGCTCATTAAACGTTGAGCCTGAGGCTTTGATTTACTTTTGAGCTCGAAGCTCATTTTCACTCGTTGAGCTTTAAGCTTTGATCGGTGGCTACTCTGGTCACAACAGTCATTATGTTTCATGCATTCATGAAATGAAATGCATCAATCACATTTGCTTGTTCCCATTTATTCACATTCCTATATCATCGGACCTTAGTCCTACATTCAATATTAAGTTAAGAATCACATTTTCACTTACATGCAAATGCTCATTCAAAACACATTTAACAATCAAATTACATACACTTAGTTCATCCAATTCACATTCAATGAGCACTTCAATATTTCATTTGTACACCACATTCGTCGGACCTTCTGTCCAAAAACCAACACAGTCAATCACATTCACATAAACATTCAGAAATCAATCAATACCAAATTCAAAATAGAATAAACGTTGAAATGAGACCATCTCGCTCTACTCACAGCATGCTCCAGATTAGCATTTGTTTCCAAATTTTGGAAACGCTTGAATGTGGACTTTTAACCTGCACAACCCATTTATGTAATACACACATTAATAATTTTGCACAATTATAAGCATTCATTTATGCACATGTGTGTATATGGACTATGTATGATGCATGTTCATGACAATCCTAAGTATATTATCAACTTTCCCTCTTTATCACGTTATTAATTTTTTTTGCATCAATTGTTTTCATAATAACTCATTTCTCGTTCATTTCTACTAGATACACTTTACTTCTCTTTTTAAATCATAACTTTAATCATATGGACTACTTCATCTCCATTAAACACATGTCTTTGGTACTTTAATGCCAACAATTCACTCATTATTGCTATTCCATCATTACATGATCACACATCATCAAAACTCTCATTTCTTCGTATAAATTCTCCAAAATTCCAAACCTTCGGGTCTGCTATTCACATTCAATTAGAAAGTGAAACTGATGGAATTCGGTCATACTTTTTTCTAGAAACTTGTTCCTCTATGTGTTATCTTTCCAATGATACCAAAATCACTCAATTTGGCTCAGTAATTTGAAAGATATACCTTAAACATTAACGGGTTGTTCACATTCAAAAACAGTTGCTTATGAGAAGATGTACGATCTCCTAAGCTCATAAACGAAAAATTATAAGGAAGCTTCTATTGATTTTTGGATGCCCATTTCTATAAGTCAAAGAGACAAACCTAATTCAAGTATTTTTTCAATTTTTTTATTTGTTGAAAATTAATCATCATATTATTTTGTTTATAATTGATTCAAACCTTTGTTCGTACTTGTTGGTCCCCGAATTTCTTTTATTATTATTAAGCATGATTTAAATAAATTAGGAGGTTTATTGGATTAATTGTTCTTGGAGCTAATTATTATATCAAGGTTAGTAGGATTTTATTGCATGGATAAATGGAATTAAAGTGTTAAGTTTATAAGAATGTTCAAGGGTATTTTTGGCAAGACACTTAAGCATAAAAGGCATAAGGCTTATAAGGAAGGAAAAAATGGACTTTGCACACTCATTAAGGGTAGAAATGGAAGAAGAAATGTTGTTGTCTTGTTCTTTTAAGAAGAAGCAAAACGTGAATTTAGAGAGAAGAACAAAAATAGAAGAGAGAAATAAGAGAGTTTCAGTGGAGAAGAGAGAAAGAAGAGAAAATTTGCTAGGTTTCGATTTTTCTTAGCCTTCGAGAGAGATTTTGAGGTTGTTCAAGAAGGGAAAAAGGTAGAGGAAGAGAAGAACTTCCATTTGAGCCAAAGATCTCTTCATTTAGTGAAGAATCAATGTAAGATCATTTTGAATCTTTTGGATTTTTGGAAGGATTTTAGTTCATGAAGTTTACAAAATACTTCGGTTTAGGTATTCTAGAACCAATTTTAGTGATTGTGCTTTATGGGATTTTCAATTGAAAACCCTATTGAGTGAGATTTTGGTTATTATTGAAGGAAATCAAGAGAGGCAAGAGGAGAAGCATTTTGACTAAGTCTTTAAGCAAGGAAATTCAAGGTGGGTACATGGTTATAATAGAGTAAATAAGCCATAAATATTTTCTTTAAATCAAGGAAGTTTAATGATTTTAATTGCATCATAAATGTTGCATTTATTGTTATTTAAATAATTTGAGAAAGTGCTACATGTTCGTTATATGAATTGTGTGATGATTTATGAAAAGATTTTGAAAGTGATTTTCTTAAATATAACATGTTTATTAAACCATGTTTTTGAAAATGGTTTTTGAAATATCTCATATTTATGAAAAGTCAAGTTCCGAAAAAGTGCCATTTTGGGAAACAAGTTTACAAGTTATGAAATATGTGTTACGTGGGTTTGTGGTGGTTCCCAAAGTTAAGTCGCGTGCATGTTGACCAAGTTAAAGGCTTCTCCTGCCTGCCCGCTAGTCGCATGAAGCTCCTTCATGGACTCCAATAAATTCACGGCTACACAGGACCATTAAGTGAAAATGTGTAGCACGTTCTGTTTTTGGATCTACCCAAACCATTTTGATGTGCTCATGTGCTTATGTTATGTAATAATTTGGATGCATTCATGTTTTGTAATTTGTGGATTTTGGGTTGAAAACTTATGAACCACGTGTTTTATGAACTCAATGAAAATTTTCTATGACAAGTGAATGTTTTCAAAGGTTTTGCTTATTTTTCTGTTATAACTATTACCCACGAGCTTCCAAGTTCATCCCCCTTTTCGTCCCATCTTCAATTGAAGAGAATGAGATCCAGTAACCAAGATTTGAGGCATCATGCTACTTTTGATATGTTTTTATAAATTAAGTTATATTTTGTACAAGTAAGACTTTAGACACATTTCAAGAATTATTGCATTTGATGTCTTTATGTTTTGATACTGATGATGTAATGTGGCTTGGAATGCCATTAAAGTTTTGCAAGCTTTTATTTTGTTGTTTTGTATGGATGATGTTGAGGTGGAATTAGATATAAATGAAGAAGTTGTCAACTGGAGTTGATGAATGTGGAACATGAATGGTATATACATACATATATATTATGCAAGAATCAATTTGAAACTAACTTTGTCTAAGGTAACAAGAACTTGATTTTTTTTATAAAAGTAAACAACAAAAATTGAAACAAATAACAAATCAAAGCAAATATGCAACTAAGAAGTGAGTTGCCAATCAATTTAGGGTTTTATCAAAGATGAATGCTTAGGACTTTTTCTTTCTTTATTTTTTTCCTTAACTATTATTGATCCAATTATGTATAGATCTTAAATTTCCTAAGGCATTGCTTACTCTCTCTTAAGACCTAATCAATTAATCCTAATTTTTGCCCCCCAAAAAAAATTCATTGAAGTTAAGCATGATTTAAATAATTTTTGAGGTTTTAATAGATTAATTATTTTGGAGTTATTTAATTATATCAAAGTTAGTAGGATTTATTACATGGGTTAATGGAATTAAAGTACTTTTTAAGCTAGGTTTCGATGGAGAAGAGAGAAAATAAGCTAGGTTTCGATTTTTCTTAGCCTTTAAGAGAGATTTTAAGGTGGTTCAAAAAGAAAAAAGGTAGAGGAAGAGAAGAACTTCCATTAGAGTCAAGAAACTCTTCATTTGGTTAAGATTTAAAGGAATCAAGAAAGACAAGAGGAGTAAGAAGAGAAGCATTTTGAGCAAGTTTAAAGTAAGTAAATTCAAGGTGGGTTCCATTTTTATAATTATATAATAAGCCATTAATGTTTTTTTTAAGAAATGGAAACAAATGATTTCAACTACTTTTTAAATGTGTATTTATTACTCTTTAAATGCTTTGTCAGCTGTAATAACAGCAAAACATGGAGCTTATTCCCTAATTCAAACAAGGACGATACAAGGTCTTTCAAAACTCAGTATCAATGTGCCAACTTCTCCTTCTCCTTGTAGTTTTGCACATACCTGCAGAAACTACAAGAGGTAAAAGCAAAAAAAAAACGTACGGTTAACTAAAACTTCTGACATAGACTCGCAAAAAGAAATTCAAGGGAGACTAATAACATACTCACAGTAGTGTCTTACAGTTAAATTTTTTTTTAAGAAAGTATGGCTCGCTTGAGAATCATAAAGGAGTAGTATTAATGAAATCCAGTAAACTAATTTCCCACCCAACAAAACAAAACAAAAAATGTATATTTTTAGTGCATTACAAACCCACAACAAAAGATAACACTTAGCAAAATTTGTACAATATTAACAATTATGAAATAATGGGCAATAAATTCATTACTTTCAATTCGCCCATTCATGTGGAACGAATGGATCTGTTCTTCTATGCAAACAAATGCAGACCTCTAAATAGACACACGAAAAATGGAATTGGAGATCTAAAAAAGCATTAGAGAGAAGAGATACGTGTAGGTGCCCATAATAGGAGTAAGGAGAAGGGTGACGCTGATCCAATTCTCAGAAACCTTGTGGTGGATCTTAGAGATAATATCTTTCCAAAGACCTGGCATCACTTTTTGCTGAAACAGAGACAGTGCATAAACTACTGCCTTCATCCTCACTGGTTGCTTCCCCATAGGTATCGAAGTGAATGGATGAATGCCCTAACCCTCAATTTCTTCGTCCTTCCCCTCCCTCTAGTCTCTACTCTTCTTCTTCGGTCTCCATACAGGGTAGAGGTAGCTGTTGGGCTTCCTTTCTGGCGTGCCAACCCATTTGTTTCTCCCACGTAACCCAAATTTACATTCTATTCAAACCCAATCTTTTAATAATAATACTATTTTACCTAGTTTACATAAAAATCATATGTTATAATCAATATGATAAAAGGAAATTAATGAATGACATAATATAGCAAGCAAGTCTAGAACAAAATAACAAATAGGGATATATCAAAACAACCTAACTAATATAAGAGCGTCAAAAATTAAATTTGAATGAAAAAAATGGGTATTCTCAAAATAGCAGGCATAATTAATTATTTTAAATAAGTAATCCTAATAACACTCTTAGTAGTATTAATGTGTCATTGACAATATACAAACAAAATAGGATCAAGATCAAACATATATCTTCTATGATGTTCAAAACTATTTAACATTGTGAAAAAACAAACATTAAAGAAGGGTCAGTATACTGTATTGAGCACATCAACAAACAAGAACAACAACAAAAAGCTAAAAAAACCCCTAAGAAAAGCCATAAAGATCCAAAGCAAATGAAAGGATTCCCTAAACAAAATGCAAGACTGATTCCATAAGTTTATATGACAATATAAAATAGTAGACCCAAAACTCACCATTGTACTATGGAAAATAAACAAATATAGTAAAATATCAGCATAAATAAGAGATTCAACGCATTTACCCAAGTTAAAAAAGAGGAAAACATGATCCATGACCCTTCTCTTTCTTTAGCAAAGTGAGATGAACAAAAGTTTGCTAAAAGAAAAACTTACACTTATAAGTGTGCTTTAGCTTTACCATAGGAAAAGTGATAGATTTAAAATCATAAAAGGGAAGTCAAATTATAAGGGAAAGGGAAGAAATCAAAGAGAGATAACATAAATGGGACAATGCAAACTTGAATCAGTATACACACACACACACCTATTTATATACATATATAAAACTAGTAATAGGTTTTAGAAGCTTACCTAAATTTTAAAAATCAAGTACATGCGTGTGTGAATTTTGTGTAATCCTCCTATAATTAACACTAAACCTAGGGTTATGATTCCTCCTTAACTTGGGCACTTGATGTGCATGAAATTTGTAGATATTTTCTTAAGTATTTTTTCTTGATTTTTTTGTTAAGTCAGTAAATTTTTATACAGATATAAAGTTATATTCAACGTTTTAGACTACTCAAGCAGTGGTCTCTTAAGGCACATGTAACAACCTCGAATGTTATCTCCCCATTATCCTATCTGTATGCACTTGTTGAATAAAGGGGCTTGGTTGCACAGGGGGACCTACCAAAAAAAAAACGTAGAGTTAGAAGGGTATGAGTTGGAAGAGCATAAATTGGATATTTTTTCTAAACATACTTTGGCATTTTGATAATATCTTACTCTATAGAGCTCAAAATGAGATGATTCTTGTTTCTAAATAAACTAAAGATACAGGGATACAAATTGTTTGAAGGGATCAATTTTTAATTCAGTTTCTAAGACTGTTCAATTTCTAGATGCAAGTTGAGTATTTGGGCTATAACTTTCAGATTTCTAAACCAAATTGAATGATTTTGATGTCATTAGAAATTTAAGACAATGGAAAACAAGTGTTATGAAGAAGTCTAATTGATACCTTGGGTTTATACTGGTATGGGACTTCAATATAACCTCTTTACATTCATTTATAGGGTCTACTAAAAACAAAGGACGAAATGAAATTCCATGTTAATGATCTGCATTGCCTCTTATGTCGAAGAGCTTACGAATCATTAAATCACGTCTTCGTTGAGTATGATTAGTCCACAAAAATATGGAATACCATGCTTACTATATTCAACCTGCTATCCCCTGCTAGAGCAAGAATGAATATGTTATAATGGGCAACAAATATGAAGATGAGACATAAGGTGACTTGAAACTATTAAGAATGGCTTTTGGGTGTCTAGTTTATTTCATATGAAAGTATAGGAACACAAGATTATTTGGGGACCAAATTTGCACAATCGAGGAAACCACATCCAAATTTCTCCAAAAAGACAAGACTTTATGCTATGATGAAAAAATGATGCTTGGAGCTTTCGCAAAATCTAAGTTATAACCTTTCAATTAATTGAGGTCTTATAGTTTTCTGTTATAAATGTTCATTAGTTTGTAACTATCATTAAACAATTGTCCTATCCTGTTAGTAGCTACTAAAGGACATGCTGGACATTTTTGTGATGCACTCCTTTGTTTTCTTTAATTCAATTCTCCTTAACTTCCAAAAATAAAAAAAGTTAATAGTAATTTCCAATGATTAAAAATCAAACCAGTCAATCAATAAAATCTTGAACCAGTCAACTTTTTAGTTTGATTAACTTGAATAACCTTTGCTATAAAAAAAATCAATCAGCCCACTGAATAATCCATTTCCTTTCTGCTGGCATCTGCATAACTTTTCATCTTGTCCTGAGCTGCCTTAAGCCTCTGCTTAATCACATTGACTTTATCCACTGTCATCTGGACCAACTCTGGCCCTGCTAGCTGCCTCTCACCCTCTTCATCCCAACATATGGGAGTTCTACATTTTTTACCATACAATGCTTCATAAGGAGCCATCCGTATGCTCGAATGGTACGAATTGTTATAAGCAAATTCGACCAACGGTAAGTGATCATCCCATGCTCCCTTGAAGTCCATTGCACAAGCCCTGAGCATCCGTTCTAAGGTCTGAATGGTCCTCTCAGACTAACCATCTGTTTGAGGATGAAAAGCTGTACTGAAGCTCAACTTGGTTCCTAAGGCTTCCTGCAGACTTCCCCAGAATCTTGATGTGAATCGGGGATCTCTATCTGATACAATTGAATCGGGGACTCCATGCAGCCTTACTATCTCATCCACATACTTCTTGGCTAACACATTCAAGGAATCTGTCTGCTTAATTGCCAAGAAATGAGCCGACTTGGTTAACCGATCTACGATGACCCATATAGCATCATGTCTTCTGCTAGTTCTGGGCAAACCCATCAGAAAATCCATTGTAATCCTCTGTCATTTCCATTCTGGAATGGACAATGGCTGCAACATGCCTGAAGGTGCCTGGTGCTCAGCCTTGACTTGCTGACACACTAGACATCTGCCCACAAATTCAGCTACATCTTTCTTCATGCCTTTCCACCAGAAATGTTCCTTTAAATCTCTATACATTCTGGTGCTACCTGGATGCATGGCATAAGGCGCATTGTGTGCCTCATCCATGATCTCATCCTTAACTGCCTTGTCATTCGGAATGCACAACCTGCTTCCGAATACCATAAGCCCATCACCTCTGACTGTTACTTCTGACTGCTTACCATTCTGAATTTCACCTCTCAGCTTAATCAACTCTGCATCCTGCTCCTGCAACTCCTTGACCTTCTCCCTAAGGATAGGTCTCAGCATGAAATGAGCAAGAATGCAATCTGGCTGCTTCTGCTCCAAACTGATCTTAAGCTTTGCCATCTGCTCCAACAGAGGCAAGTAAACTGCTTGTACATAAGCTAGGGAGGACTTCCTGCTCAATGCATCTGCTACTACATTCGCCTTGCCTGGATGATACTCAATCATCAGATCATAATCCTTGAGCAACTCTAACCATCTCCGCTGCCTCAAGTTTAGCTCCTTCTGACTCATAATATACTTGAGGCTCTTGTGATCTGTGAAGATCCTAGTCTGCACCCCATATAGATAATGCCTCTATATCTTCGAGGCAAATACCACTGCTGCCAACTCCAAGTCATGAGTCGGATAATTCAACTCATACGGCTTCAACTGCCGTGAAGCATAGGCTATTACTTTGTCATCTTGCATCAACACACATCCTAAACCCTTCCTCGAAGCATCACTGTACACTGCATAACCCTGATCTCCACTGGGCAAAACTAAAATTGGAGCACTAGTTAACCGCTGCTTAAGCTCCTCAAAACTCTCCTGACATTCCTTACTCCAAATGAACTGTTGATTCTTCCTCAATAGCTTAGTCATCGGAGCTGCTATTAAGGAGAACCCTTCTACAAATCTCCTGTAATACCCTGCCAAACCTAGAAAACTTCTGACCTCCTTCACTGTCTGAGGCTCTTGCCAATTGACAACTGCTTCAACTTTCCTCGGGTCAACATGAATTCCTCTGCTGGAAATCATATGACCTAGGAATACCACTTCGTGCAGCCAAAATTCACACTTACTGAATTTGGCATACAACTCTCTATCTCTCAATCTTTGCAACACTATCTTGAGGTGCTGCTCATGCTCTGCTTCATCTTTGGAATAGACTAGAATGTCATCTATGAATACAATGACAAACTAATCTAAAAACTCCTGAAATACTCTGTTCATCAAGTCCATGAAGGCAGCTAGAGCATTGGTCAGTTCGAAGGGCATGACCCTGAATTCATAGTGCCCATAACGGGTCCTGAAAGCTGTCTTGTTAACGTCAGACTCCCTGATCCGAAGTTGATGATAACCTGACCTGAGATTGATCTTAGAAAAGACCCTGGCTCCCTGCAACTGATCAAACAGATCATCTATCCGTGGCAACGGATACTTGTTCTTAACTGTCACCTTGTTGAGCTTCCTGTAGTCTATACACATCCGCCAGGTTCCATCCTTCTTCTTAACGAACAGAACCGGTGCTCCCCAAGGCGATGAACTAGGCCTGATGAATTGCTTCTCTAGCAACTCCTTCAACTGCTCTTTAAGCTCCCTCAACTCAGCTGGAGACATTCTGTATGGAGGTATCGAGATCGGCGCGGTTTCGGGAATCAAGTCAATTTTGAACTCAATTTCCCTCACCGGCGGCAACCCCGACAACTCTTCTGGAAACACATCAGGAAACTCCCTTACAACTGGATAATCCTGTAACCTCCCTACATTTACTGCTGGATCCACCACATGAGCTAAGAAAACCTCACACCCCTGACTCATCATACTGTCAGCTACTAATGCTGAAATAATCCTCAGCGCTGGCAACTTTCTATCCCCTTTGAAAATCACCTTCTGACCATCTCCCAGATCAAACTCCACTTCTTTAATACTACAATCTAGCTTCGCCTTATACTTTTCCATGGTATCCATACCTAGGATTACATCTAATCCCTGCAGGTCTAGAGGTAGTAGATCCACTACCAATCTAGAACCACCGATGCTGAGCTCACAGTTCTTGTACACTAAACTGATCACCATCTTACTCCCTAAAGGAGTACTAACTACCAGAAAATTGTTTAAAATCTCAGGATTCAAGGCATGCATATTCATACTTGAGGCAACAAATGAATGAGTTGAACCAGTGTCTATCAAAACATAAACTGGAAAATCATATAACTGTGCCATACAAGTCACTATTTCAGGAGCAGCTGCTGCTTCTTCTCTGGTCATAGCAAATACTCTAGCTGTTGCCAGACCCTGAGCCCGCGGCCTGCTTACAGGACTTGCTCTCCTGACTGCTCCAGAACTGCCTATCTCTGTAACTGGCCTACTTCTCACTGTCTCTGCTGGTCTCTGAGACCAGTATTGAGACCCTTCCTGCCTCAACCTCTGGGGACAGTCTCTCATCAGATGCCCCTTCTCGCCACACTGAAAGCATGCACCAAACCCCTTAAGACACTTTTCGGGATGAAACTTCTCGCACTGACCACACTGAGGGTACTGACCCTTCCATAGCTTTCCTGAGCCTCATGCACTTGAGACCTGCTCTGACACTGCCCTGGACTGCTGACTCTTGGCCGGACCACTGCTGCCCATGCCACTCTGAGTAACCTGAGTCTTGGCGCTCCGCTCAGGTGCTGGAGTGCTCCCTCCCTTCCTGGAGGACTGTTCCCTGCTCTTTCTCTTCCTACTCACTTCAGCTTTGATGTTCTCCAGCTTCTCAGCCTGGAGCGCTGCATTCACCAGCTGCTGGTAATCCTGGAAACTGTGGATCACCACCTTCTCTCTAATTCCTAAGTGCAATCCCCCTTCGAACTTGCGGCACTTGTCTGCTTCAGTTGCCACAATGTTCGCTGCATATCTGGACAGTTGAGTGAATTTCAGCTCATATTCACTCACTGTCAGCTCCCTCTGTGTGAGATTCAAGAACTCTCTGACCTTCTCTTGGACATACACCATTGAGAAGTACTTCCCCCTGAAGGTCTCTAGAAATTCACTCTAGGTCAGCTCTTGAGGTACTGCCTGACTACGGGGCACTAAGTCCCACCAGTACAGTGCATCTCCCTGCAGCACACTAACTGCATAATCCAGCTTCTCTTTTTCGGTACACTTCATCTGCTTTAGGACATTCTCGGTCCTCTTGAGCAGTCCCGCTGAAGTCTACAGCCCCATACTTCCTGAGCTTGTCATACTGCCCGCTCCGATCTGCTGGAGCTAGCATCTGAGCCTGCCTTCCCTGACCCATGGCGTATGTGAAAGCCTGGGCGAAGGCCTGAAAGAACTGCGGGTCTACTGGATTCATCTGAGGCACAAGAGGCGACTGCTGAGGCGCCTCGTGTTGCACACCGGGTGCCTCAGAATCTGATACAGGGATGGTCCCTGCATCCTGGGGAATCTGGGATTCATCTGTACTTCCCCTCTATGAGA
This sequence comes from Erythroxylum oxycarpum, assembly GCA_025629785.1. Lineage (NCBI taxonomy): Eukaryota > Viridiplantae > Streptophyta > Magnoliopsida > Malpighiales > Erythroxylaceae > Erythroxylum > Erythroxylum oxycarpum. Next base: position 7,987,434 of record JAOTAZ010000007.1, on the reverse strand, counting down.
CTGACTGAGCTTGAGCTCCTCGAGTTCTTCTTCGAGACGGCATAACTCCTTTAATGAAAACCATTGAAAATTCTTTAGTTTATGCTGATCATATGCAATTCATGTAAAACAGTTCAAAACAATACATAAAATTCATGAAATGTGATGCATGCTGGCTCTACCCGTGAGGCTACCCACTAGGGTTCCTAGGACAGCTCTGATACCACAGAATATCGGACCCCGAACCCGAAGCCCGACTATTCCTGGTGGTGAGCCCTGGCTGATGGTCACTCCCGGGACCGCTGTGCTGGCTGGACTACTGAACTGGTACCCGACACTGACTATTTACTCACTTTGGTGGTGAGCTACACTGACTGAAGCTGAAAACCCTGACTGCTCTTGAAAATTTCAAGAATATTTATTTTGGAACCATGTTCGTTCAACGGACATGGGTGTCTGTTAAACGGACATGAGCTGCACTTTGGGTACTATTTTATCCGAGAGTGTCCGTTAAACGAACTTGCTTGTCCGTTAAACGGACATGATTGCGAACAAAACACTATTCACACAGAATCTGTCCGTTAAACAGACTGGCGTGTCCGTTTGACGGACACGATACCTAACATGGGTACTAATCAACCCGAGATTGTCCGTTAAACGGACTTCTGTGTCCGTTTGGCGGACATGAAGAAACACAAAGGGGTCATTCTCACCTGAATGTGTCCGTTAAACGGACTTCTGTGTCCGTTTAATGGACATGGGAATTTTCCAGAATTCCCATGCCACTTCATGACAGCTCCTCCCTCAAACTTGAATCTATCAACTTCAACACTTCTAAACTTCCTGAATTCACTCATACCACTACTGAATGGACTAAATTGAGCACCAAGCTCAATTTAACCATGTTCAACTCAACTCTAACGGGTCAATCCACATGACCCAAACCAACACTCAAGCAACTTTCAACAATCACAAGCTAGACTCTTCAACACAATCTATACAACACTTGAACTCAAACTCAACTTCTTGTAAAGATCTAGAAGGGGGGTTGAATAGATCTCTCGAACTTTTCAAAACAGTGTGTTTTATAGAGGTTCAGTGCTAAGACCTACGTCCTCTACCCAAGCTCCCGCTTAGGATTTTGGCAAACCACTCTATTGTGCACTTTTGAGTTCAGTGCGAACTTTTACAATTCCGCTTGAATTT
>JAOTAZ010000007.1:7943281-7954881 GCA_025629785.1 Erythroxylum oxycarpum | reverse complement strand
CTTTGCCAGTTATGGATTGTAAGCTTCACAACATTTGCAATTTTTATTGTTTGATTTCCTTATATTTTTTGTATCTCTTTTATAACTGGTTGTGATGCTTTTGCTTCTGGTTTGTCTCTCTCTCTCTCTCTCGCGGTATCTCTCCCTCTTATGCTTTTACTGTTACTCATTTTAATATTTCAGCAAACATGTGTATAGAGCATTTTATCATGACATTGATTTGTATTAGGATTAAACTTTTTTAGTAACTTCTTCATTCAAATGCTGATAAAGTTCAAACTTTTGTGAGAAATAAAATATATAAAGTTCTGGTGATTTAGAAATTTTGGCAATTATTATCTCACTAACTAAGGAGTAAATTAAAAGTTCTCCTTTTCTATTACAATTTCGGAAGTATCGCTGCAAAAATTCGATAGACAAATGTCCTGAGTCAATTAGGAAGTTCTTTTCAGATGGATGTCGTCTTCAATGAAGTGTAATGGAGTCTTGCCTTAAATGTCAGAAAAAGGTACTCTACTTTGCATTTATATGAATAAAATATTATCTATGTTAAGAACTCAATAGCCATTCCCCATCGCATTCATTTCCTTCCTTTTGTTGTTATTATAGTTGTTGAGTTAGAATAGCCTTCTTTACGAAGAGGTACTTAATGGTCTTAAGAAGTTCTACCTATTTTGAAAGGTGTTCCAAATTTAGATGAGCTGCTAGAGTCTCTAAGGAGTGTTGTAGATTCTCTTTGCCATACCAAAATGGATACTTATAGCTTTTCTTTCCCTGATTCCTTGTTTACTCAGGACCAAGAGGCAGCCCTTGGTAATAGACAATATCCTTTTATGCATCCTATTCCAATGGTTTCTTTCATGTGGGGTTTGTCCTAATTTGCATGTCTGTGTCTTAGAGTTTTACGCAAAGTAGTTTGATGATGGCTCACGTCTCTGAATAAACTGTCAATTTCTCTCTTTTGCAGTGACCTTAGGTTTTATATATAGCAAATCTTAGAGTGGCTTAGAGAATGATTGAAACCAAATTACTGGATATCAAAGCTGCAAGACCATGCTTTGATTCATATTTTACTCATTAATTTTCTTTTTCTTTTCTATTCTATATTGTTTAGTTCTTGCTAAAGTGTTTGGAGAAGTTCTTTTTCCCTCTTGTCTTTGAGAAATTTTTTAATGATCAAAATTATAAATTAGTTTTTTTGTGAATTTTCTGCAATTGAGAGAGTTGCAATGAATTTCTAATTGCAATTGAAGTGTTAATATATGTTATTATGTCTCTTCATTGTGTAATTATTGCATTTTTGGTGCATTTATTGTTTTCTTGATGGTACATTAAATGTTTGTTAGTTTTGGTATCGTTGTTTTGCTAGAAATATGTTCCGAAGTTGTCTCCTTCTTCCTTATTTTTCCTCCTTTCTCATTAAAGACGAACTTTAATATGTTCTTACTATTTGACTCTTTCCATCTGTTGGATGATTATTTACTGAATGTAATGCTTCAATTTGGATAAGTTTTGGTATGCTGAAAGAAAGGAAGATATAAAATGAAAATCTAACTTCATTATCGTTAAATCTTGTGATCCTGGGAAAAATCATACTAGTGAACAACCATGTTGTTACTGGCAATTTTCTAGTACTGACAGGTCCATTACATGAACCTGCTTTATGTTTATTTCTGCTCTTCATCCCGTATCTTTTAAAGCCCGCTAACAGAAACTGTTTTGCTTTAATAATTTTTTTCCTTCTGGAAATTCGTCTTAAAAAAATGGAGTTCAATACTTAGTTTGATTTTCTTCCTCAAATCTCAACTATATTTGTTGGAAAACAAGGAAAAAAATCTTATTTTATGGGTTTATCGGTTCTTTGATCTTTGTCTTAAGTTTCTTGACAGTCAAATTCATAATTCACTACTGAAAAGAGAAGAAACAAAATAATTTTATTATCTTCTTTTGTCATTAGTTAGATGTCGATTACTTCTTGTAAGTTTAATGTATGATGATTGAGATTACGAAGTTCAGTTGAGTTGTTGGAACCATCAAAGAAAGGCAACTTTCTTTTATGAAAAGGATATTCTCCTACTCCACCACCTCCTCTCTTCTATTAGAAAATTGTGGTATGATATGTACTTCCTCTCTTTTGAAGAACTTAATCAGGATAGGAGAAAAGAAACTTGGATATTTTCTGCTGTTAAGCTTATAACTTAATTCCTCACCATCCAATATTTTTACACTAGTTTCAATTCTTTGATACGTCACTAGTATAAGTTTTGGAAGAATACTTTTCATGTAAGGTCAAAATTGATATTTCAGTGTCCAATACTTAATAGTGTCTGTCTAAGATGTGTGAACCCACTTATGCAACATTTCAGATGCAATGTGGCAAGTGAACTTGAGATCAAGTGAAGGAATGGAGGCTGGCCCCTTTCCTGAGCGTCCTGGAGAGCAAGATTGCGCTTATTATATCAGGACAGGACTTTGTAAATTTGGAGCTACATGTCGGTATAATCACCCCCCCAACAGGAAACTGGTATGAACTGCAGAAAGTACTTGAAACATTGCTCATAGCATAGAAGGTTATACCCTGCCAGAATTGTTTTAGTTGTGCCTCTCAGTATTCCATTTATTGTCATTTGCATTTATGAAGGAAATGGAAGTAAGAAAACGAATCTTTTGTAGTTTGCTTCTCGAACTTTTCATGCTCATTTTATCTCTCTCTGTGATGCGCATATACAATGAGAATATCAACCATCGAATGAACTGCTCTCATGCACACACCCACACACAGACACTTGGAAATGTGCCACGGAAAAAACATGTAATGTACATGATATTAGATGCTGGGTTACTCCAAGATGTAGATATACTTGGTTGGATGTTCCTTCATATTCTACATTTTACTTGTGTCTTCATAAGATTAAAACGACATGAGTTGACATTTTCAACTCTCCAAATTTGAGTCATAGGCTATTGCTGCTGCAAGGATGAAGGGGGAATTTCCAGAAAGGATAGGACAAGCTGAATGCCAGGTACGGATAAAGTAATTTCTTTTGTTGAGGCTGTTATAAAACTGGTTTTATGTGAGCAATTGCATTTTATCTTGTATATTTCATAGTGTCCATTGCTTGTGATTACACTTTGTGTAGAAATATTAGAAAACACTTGAAAGAAGGAAAATTGAAGAATATTGAAGTAGTCAATTGTTGCCTGAATATATTAGCTTGGCCTTGTAAGATTATAAATTTTGTTTCTTCTAGTGAATTGTAGAAGGGGAAATGCTTTTCTTTTAGAAGTTATAGTGCATCTTCCAAGCATGTGTAAGCAAAAAGTACTATGCCTTGGTTAATTTTTGGACAGCCAAGATGGACTACAAGAGTCTACTAATTTTTAAAATGAGATTGGATTGAACAGAAGGAATGGCCACCTATTTTCCATAGCTTGATGTATGTGTGTAGTTCCGAGCATTAGTCCATTTCCCCCATACTGCCCATGCCCTACTTGTCTAATCTTTATGCTTTCAGAATCAGGTGTGCAACATTTTTAAGATATGGCTTTTATCATAAGAATTTTCTATATTTCTTGAATTTCATTGCCCTGGGAAGTATCTTACGTGCTTAACGTTTGCCATTTTTTAGTTTTAATGTTCTTCGAATTGGGGTAGTATAGGCCAGCAATATCTTATGAAATTATGAGAAACAATATTTAGTAAGTACCTGACTTCCCCCATTAACCCCTTTTCTGGATAAAAGAAAACAGAGTTTCTTCTAGACTTCCCTTGATCCACTAAAAGTTGTCTGCCAATTATGAGAATTCATGAAAATTTAGATTTTTATCATTCTACTCTTTGTTTTTCCTTTTTCCTTTAGTCTAGATGGTGATGTAGTCTTTCTGGTAAGAATATTTGATTCTGTGTCAGTTTATACCGTAGGAATGAAAATGTTTTGCTTCTGACTATTGTTGCTTCAATAGCAACCACTTTGGTTGTCAAATCAAATTAACAAATTTTATTTACTGGTGATCATTGGTTTTTATAATGGATTTGTTGGATTGAAAATGATCCATGATCATGGGCTTAGCCATGAAAAAAAAAAGTTTATGAAAATAAAGAATAAATACAAAAGATGATAATTTTATTTTCTATGATTTTATGTGTATAGAAGCTAGTAATATGTAGACTGCAATTTGAAACTTTCTGTCTTCTTCATAATAAGTGAGGGTATTTGATATGACATTTTTGCTTATCTGATCATTAACTGATCATTGTTATTTGTAATCATAGTTTGGGGTCCAAATTGAAGGATTAGACTAGATGATTTTGGTTTGAAGTGCTCGAAATTCTAACTCATGGTGCTAGCATTTATATTTTACAATTCCTTTTCATACAAAGAGATACATAGGTTCGGATAATAATTGAAGGTTTAAAGTAGCAGTTGATTTTGGTTTGAAGTGCATAAAGTTCTAGTTCATAGTTAAGATTCACTCTTTTGAAATTGTTTTTGTGATACGAAGAGATACACTTCCCTTCTCTCCTTTTCCTTTTTGTATATTCCATGTCTTGAAAAACTGTAACAAGTATTTTTGGTGCTCAACAGTACTACCTGAAGACGGGTACTTGCAAATTTGGAGCCACATGCAAGTTTCATCATCCTAGAGACAAGGCTGGGATTGCTGGAAGAGTTTCCTTAAATATCCTTGGCTACCCACTTCGACCGGTATTTAATATCACATTTATTTAAAAGTATCAATTAGGATGAGAGTGTTAGCTGGGTGTAATACTCTGTGTTAATCGTGTTTGGGTCTCTGTTTAGTTGGTGCTTCTCCATTCAACCATTTACATCTCTATGTTGTTGGTGCCATTGTGGAAGTTATTATTGAGGGTGCTTTGTGTTATATTTGTTCTGGTTACTATTTGCCTCTTCTGTTTTTGTGGTTGTAATCAAGTTTCTTGCCTTTGTGACTATTTTTATCTTTTCCATGTGAAGTTGGATGATTTTAGTAGATCATTTATTTCTTTAATGATTTGTTTCTTTTGGTTTTGAAACTTGTTTATAGATTAGATATGACCTTTTCCTATCCACAAATGTACCATCTTTTCTCTTCAATTCTGCCCAAGGTAATATAACTTCAAGTAGATACTTCATTTCAAATCATATCACACCCTCATCCATATTCTTTGACGAATGAGTCAACAATGTGTGATGGGGGCTATAGCTTCGGTATTGTAGAAAATGTCAGATTTTGGCCTCTATTAATTCTCAATTTTAGCATAGTTGTTTTCATATATTTTTGAAATAATCCACCAAAATTAAGTGATGCAGCAATCTATAATTTGGCCGCAATATGCAATGGTTAATTAACTAATGAAATTTGATGTTTATAATTTTCTAAACTCAAGTCATAATTATCTTAAGTTTTAGTTTAGGTCAATTTCTGTATGAGTTTGAAAACAATGTTTTTCACAATTGTTAAGTTGTGAAGGTTTATTTCTCTCTCTGCTTTTGTAGAATGAGGTAGAATGTGCTTATTATTTAAGAACTGGACAATGCAAATTCGGGAGTACTTGTAAATTCCACCACCCGCAACCATCAAATGTGATGGTTCCTATACGTGGTTCCTCTGTGTATCCTACTGTTCACTCACCACCACCAACAAGTCAGCAGTCCTATCCCGGAGGACTTACAAACTGGTCAAGACCATCATTTATTACCAGTCCACGCTGGCAGGCTCCTTCAAGTTATGCACCTTTGATTCTACCTCATGGAGTTGTATCTGTACCAGGATGGAATACATACAGTGTAAGCTTCTATACTTGTTAGAGAACACCTCGAGGCCATATGAACTTATAGGTCTCTGTGTTGTGAGGGTTGACTTGGTTTCCCCGGAAGTACTTCTATCTGTGCGTATTTTAAGTACTACCTGAACAATAGCAAGATGAAGTCTCTACAAGAAAGAAGTTAGCATTAATATATGGCCACTTTTTGTGACCCTTCTGCTAGCTTGAACATACTGATATATTGTGGTTATTTACTTACTAAAATGGTCTTTCAAACATGTTAATTATTTTATTATTTTGCAGAGAGCTTACATGATTTTAGTCCACATTTAGGATGGGCAGGAACTAACTGCTTATAGTGTTGCATTCACTTATTTGATAAAACTGTGGGTTCCTTAGAAATAGACAACTGTTTTTGCATTACTAAAAATTAGTATAGTTGCTGTTCTTATCTCAGAAGGTTTAAGTAAATTTCCTTATCTATGGAGCTAGGGTAGCACCCTGCACTATAGTTTGAACTTGAGTTGAAGCTACTCTAGTTTTTTGAAATTGGTTGGTAACACAGCTGCTAACTTTTGGGGCAATTGTTATTGTGAAGGTGATCCATTCTTGATGTATGATGTGGAAGCTTTAATAGAAAATTTTGAAGATCTAATGTATCTTGAAGCTGCAATTTTTATGCCAAATCAATTGTTGGAACATGGAGGACTTTCTTAGTTTTCATTACCGAATGTTCGCCTCAATTGTCTTGTCCACAAGGAATCAGCGCAGTTACAATTTTAAAGTGTAATACCACATTCTAGGATTTACCTAGCTGATGATATAGAATTCATTGAACTTGTTGTGAAGTGAAGTGATCAAGCGGGGAAGTTTTGTAGAACCATAACAAGACACTGTCAAAACCCTTGAAGGTTGGGGAGTTTAAACATCAAAACCATGAAAATACCATTTTCCAGTGCTTTTCTTTTGATTTGGTGTGACCAAGTGGGTCCAGTCATAATAAACCTCTTCCCTCTCCCCTTGTGCCAGCAATGATCAAACGTTGGTGGCAGAGGTTGTCAGCTGTAACTAAGCTAAATTCTCATTGGTTTACACATTGCGGTCAGTAATTAGTTATGTCTGCCTTACTTCCAATCCTCGCAGTATGTGATGGAGCGTTAACACCTTTGTGCAAGTAGACACACTGAAATTATATTTGCAGCATTTTTAAGCTAGTCTTCAATCTATGTTTGGGATTATCAAGAGCATTTTTAAGCTTGTCTTCAATCTAAGTTTGGGATTATCTTCTAGCGCATTTTTTTCAGCTTGTGTTCAATCTATGAGTGGGGTTATTTTCTAGCACCTACTTTTATATCTGCGGAAAAGTTGTTTTTCAGTTCTGAAGTTGGATAGTTTATTGTCATGGTTTTGTCTTGCATAAGATGCTTTTATACAGTATGGTTTTGCTGTTTAGAATTTTTTAATATGACAAAGTTTGGCATGTTCATGGCCCATTTTTCCAGGGTCAGCTGGAGTCAGTTTCATCTCCAGAGAGTCAGCAGCAAACAGGAAGCAACCAAAATTTTGGAACTTCTCGCCATGTTGATTCTACAAATGCTGGAAATCAAGGAACATATTCTCCATTCCATTCTGGGTCTATGCCTTTGGGATTTTATGCGTTGCAAAGAGATAATGTATTTCCTGAGAGACCTGGACAACCAGAATGTCAGTTTTACATGAAGACTGGAGATTGTAAATTTGGTGCAGTTTGTAGGTTTCATCACCCAAGAGAGAGATTAATTCCTGCACCAGACTGTGCCTTGAGTCCCCTTGGCCTTCCTTTACGTCCTGTAAGTTTATAGGATCAAACAGTTCTATCTGACTATAAGTTTATAGGATCAAACAGTTCTATCTGACTATAAGTTTTCTGTTTACTGCATGCTGTTTGCTTGTTACAGCTGTAGGTTAAACTGTCTTTAATGTTCTTTTCTGGTCATTTTGGCTTCTTTCTGGTGTTAATTGAATTTCAATCTCACGCAATTAATTTCGACCTTGTTTATGGACTTCCTCAATTAAAATCATTCAACCATTAATATTATTACCTGTGAAGGACATCTTATGTAATTCAAACCTTGTTGTAGATGAAGTCTTGGAATATCTTAGCTGAGGTGTCTAATAAATATAATTGAAGTAATCAATTTTCCTTACTGCACCATGTTCGTCAATATTATGATCTCTACGTGTCAATTAGGAGTTGCCCATATACTCCTTTTTCTATTTCTATTTAGAAAAGATTCATCTTCCCACATTAGTTTTTTGTGCTCGCCTTTTTGGCTTCATTTTGACTTTCTTTTAGGATAAATGACTTTAATTTCCTTCATTTGGATTTGATATTATGGACTGCTGTTGGAGTTGGAACTGTTCTCCTTTTGATTCTATGAAGCTGTAATCCGTTTCAACATGAAATCTTGCTCCATTTGTACTTGGAAGGAATATAGTAGTAATGCATTCTCTGGTATTAAGTGTTATGTAATCACCATACCTTTTGATGGTTGTCAAATGATAGACCATTAAGGATTTTGTGAGCCTGTGTTTACCATTTCAATGTTTGTGGCACCTAGGTAGGTTATTGCCTCAAGACTCCAGTCAATCTTCTAGATTATCTTTTATGTGATACTGATCTGGGAAAAAGAAATTAGAGAAACCAGAGAAGTCAAACTACTTAAAACTCCATGGCTGGGTTTGGATGGTAGAATTTGGATATTTTTCCTACCATTACAACATATCCCAAACTACGTACGCAGGGGAAGAGAACAATAAAGCAGACCCATTCCATTCAACATAGCACAAAATAGTGATGCGCATTGTACGAACGCTTTCTCCTGATCACTTGACTGAAATGCTGAAATTCATGAGTTAATAAATGTAGTAATTTAATTAACTAGATTGTCAAATATTCAAATTAATTATGAAGTAAAAGGATCAAAATTATAGTTCAGAAGAACAATGTCAAGATCCAAGAGCTAAGAACCAAAAAATCTATTTGGGACTTTGATGCTTGTTATAGTTTCAACTTTCAGGAAATAAAAGTTTGAATTTCTGTTTAATTGTTTCTAATTTTTTCACCACGTAGCAGTAGAAATATTTCTTCGTCTTACCTGTAGCTGAATCAAGAAGAAGTTTAAGAGTTTAATATTTTGTTATCTATGCCATGTGAAAAGGTATAAAAGAGGTGCTGTCTAACTAAATGTGTTTTCTTTCAGGATGCACTGCACGCATTATTATGGTTGTAACCCCAGGACTTAATACTGGAAACAGCCATACCCTAAGTTCTTATCAAGAAATTTACTTGTGTTAATCTAACTGCTTTTTTTGTTTACTCATTGAGCTACACATCCACCCTGACATTTTTCATTAAATGCACTAGCGCTTTCTGTACTGTACTGATGTGAGTTGCCAGAGTCATAAGTGAATTGGTGGATCTCACATCTAACTTGCAACAGGGAGAACCTTTATGCATCTTCTACTCTCGTTATGGTATCTGCAAATTTGGTCCAAGTTGCAAGTTTGATCATCCTATGGGAATTTTTGCTTACAATCTGCCGACATCTTCTTCAATTGATGCCCCACTTCGATATTTCCTGCCTTCTTCTTCAGGATCTGCTCCATTGAATTTTTCAACAGAAGGGCTTGTTGAAACAGGGTCAACAAAACCCAGGAGACTCTCACGCTCAGAGCCTAGACAAATGTCTTCTGGTGACGATAGTGTTGACACTGAGGGATAGGTGAAACCATATAAAAACTGTCAGATGCCTTTACAATCTCTGGATGATAAAAAAGTCTTATCTGTATATACATTTCCCATCGTTGGAGATGTGCAGAGTTCTTGCGAAGTTGATGATGGAATTCAGTTGAGAGATTTGACTGCTCTGAATTTTATGTTGCTCCATTGTATAAAAAGATCTCCCAAGTGTTTGTCACATTTGGCAAAAACCAAAATGTCAAGAGTCTTTCTTTCCAAGCGCATGCTTCTGATTTTGTGTTATTCTCCTGTTTACGGTGTAAGATCTTCGTTTGCTAGTTTCGAGGCTTCAGTCTGACTTCCAGAATCTTCACTTTTTTCCCCAACAGATCACCATGCATGAGGACATTTGTCAGAGTTCGTATGAGCATTATAGGATATTCCTTCTCATTCTTCGATCAGTGTTACTTGCGTTACATGCTTCTGCTTTTTAAGATAGGTCTTTCTTACTCAATTTTGCAGTTTGAACAGCCTGTTCGACGGTAGCACTGCAGTGTAAAGCAGAATGTTGTCGATTGAACCTAAGTAGACAGAATGATCCAGGTTCCCACCTATTCTTAGGTTATGTTTTATATGGCAATAAGCTAGTAGCTGCTGATGAGGCCTCGAGATGTGAATGGCAGAGTAGCAGTATTGGAACGGTAGAACGGTTTCCTTTTTTTTAACTGACAGAGCATGATCAATGATTTTTTTTTTTATGCTTAAGCTTTTTTGCGGAATTTAGATGCGAGTAATGTCCAAGTTGTGCGTTATGAATATGTTTATATACGAGAGGATATATGTTTATGAATGTGGCTTACGCTTCACCTGCTATTGAAGACGAGTCGTTCTGCTATTGATATTTTGTATGGGGATGGCGATGGCATTGTACAAAGAGGAAACTAATATTGCCCACTTTTCTGACATGGATTACGTTATAAGTGGATTGCTTGGTTTTACTGTCAGAAGATGGTAATATCGAAGAAAGCATGGATGGAGGTCTTAAATCCTGCTTCCTTCTTACTGGCCCTTCCTGCAACTATAAGACTCCATCTAGTGTATCCAATGTTTTTAACAAATTTATAGGACAAAATATATTACAAATTTATAAATAGTAAAATAACTAGCTCAGGTTGATTTGAGTCATAACCTGACCCAAGATGGGTGTGGGTCTACTGTGATAGCTTCATGGGTAAGTTACTAGAATTCTTTGGATCTATGTGAAGTAATTATTATGATTTTTTGGATGATGAATTTGACAAAATTGATATATTTTATAACTTTTATTGTAATGTTTTTTTGTAAAAATAATACTATGTATAATTACAATCCAAGATTCATTTGATAAAAAGTAGATGAAATTATCTTAAACTTGATCTTAATGTAAAGATTATTGAAAACAAAAGTACGAGTACTGGACTTCTTTTGCTTCCTTGAATTATTTTCCTTTCCTTCTCATAATCATAATAACTATATGTATATAGTTTCTAAGAATAACCATTTTATGAAAACATTTTATATCTAAATAAAAAAATCTTGAGATAATTTAATCTAAAATTTTTAACATTTAACTTTAACACCCTTTTTAAAAGATCTCTTTTTATTTTAATTTCTTAGAAACTTTGGTTTTGGAATAACTCCATAAAATTTTATATATACGCATATAGCAAAGGAAAATAAAAGTCTTCTTTTTTTTTTAGCTAAACCTTATGTTTTTTCTTAATACTATTTACTTTCAAACTTAATGTGTATATTTAAATTTCATCCTCTTTATGTCTATTTTTTATTTATTCCTTTTTATCTTTACTTTTTTTTATATATCTTCTGTAACTTAGGTTATTGCTTTCCAACCTATTTGGAGTATATTGGCAATCATTGTTTTGAAACTCAGACTGGATCGGCCGGTTTGACCGGTGATCAGTCGGCTGTCTGGTTCGGGTGACTCCTAAAAATTGGTTCCTAATTAAATCAGTGAAAACCAGTCAATTGACCATCGGTCCAGTTCGATCACTGATTCAATGAATTTTTTTATTTTTTTTATTTTTAAATATTATTTGGTATATTTTTGTATTT
>JAOTAZ010000007.1:7877442-7902312 GCA_025629785.1 Erythroxylum oxycarpum | reverse complement strand
ATGCATGTACAATTATTGTTATGTGCAAATATTCACTATTCATGTGCATGTACACCTTATGTAATGCATGAGCATGAAATGTGTTTTCCTAATTTCTCTGATTGATCTCGCATGTATCAAATTTCTAGGGTTTAAACCCTTTGTAGGGGAACGGGATGTTACAGGTCCCCTCTACTAGGTGGAAGAGATATAACCTCTGAGTTTGGTGTTGAATCCATAAACTAAAGTGAGTGTATTAATTAGAAACAATCAATGGCGATGGGCATTCCATAATAATAGAAGTGTCAGCCTTATAATGGAAGAGTTGCTTAGATGCCAAGAGGGAGAACACAATGAAATTCAGTGGCTAACAAATAAATCAAGGAATTTCAGCACAAAAGAATGCAAAACACTTTTTTTAGATTACGCAGAACACAAGGCAGGAGTGAACCGAATTAGTATATGGACAATGACATCCATCTAGCTTATTCATTTATCTTATTGATGAGAATCAAAGGAAGCTTGCTTACGTGGGATAGAATCAAGTTCTCCACTAACACATTGCATTGTGAGTTATGTAATACAAAATTGGAAAATCTGGAATATCTTATGATTAGATGCAGATATACTAGCAAGTTTGAGGTTGGATGCAGATTATTCTCAACATAGACAAACAAATGGACTCTTGAAGTGAAACGATTGCTTGGTAGGGAAACTTAGAGTGCATAATGCAGCTGGTCTCAAAGCAATTAAGTTAAGTTCGGCAGCCTTGGTGTACTACATCTAGAAGAAGAATAATTACATAATTTTTAAAGAACAAAGTCGAAGCATTGAAATGGTTTTTTAGGACATTTCTCTCCATTGCAGATTGGCCATGTTAGCAAAAAGAATAGTGGCAAATATGTCTAGTAGCATGAAGAGAAGATGGGGATTGGTGTAATACTTGATTATGTGGTCTCATAAATACCCCTTAGACCTCAAGATGTAGATGATTACAAGAACCACAACTTTATGTGATCTAGACATTTTGATTTATCCTTGACCTTTTGTAATCTAGATTGTACATATATTAAATCAATGAAATCCTTAATTTTCGGGGGGAAAAAAACTTACTTTTACCCTATTCTTGCAATTCTGCAATAGCATACTGACTATAAATCTTCCCTAAGTACTTAAGTATGCCTTTATTAAGGTATAATGTTACCTTATTTCTTCTATTAAGTTGTTCTCCATTAACATCTATTGTAATGGTGAAGGAATTGCTAACCTAAAATTTTCTTATGTATTACTCTTCGTTGTCTTGCTTTGTGGTCACGATGACCCTTACAAGGTTAAAAGAGACCTCCTCAATGTGGAGATCCGATGAACTCCAAAGCTCCAATGTCTTGATAAAATTCAGTGAACCTGTATCTATAAGGAAAAGCAACTTCTTCAAATATTTTTGGGCCCCATAATGAGAAGTATGATATGGTCTTACCGTTTAGCAATTGTTGGAAAGATAGAAGAATGATCAAGTCGGCTATCATAGGGTCTTAGTATTATAAAAGGTGAAGCCTTAAATATCTTTCTAATTGATTCTATAAATAAATTGAATTTCATAAATCAATTTGTTAGTAAAATGTTGTGGAGGTACTTTAGAAAGTAACCATCTCCCTTTCCAACTTTTTTTATGATAATTCTAAAAAATGTTTATCTTTTCCCTATTATCAATAATGTCAAACTTTTGATTACTCATATTAGTTATAGCTTGATCACAAACATTATATTGTTTAATTTACTTTTTCATCTAAAACAAGTGTTGCACTCTCTTAAATGCTAACTTGGACATTAATGACTTGTTGATTCTTAACTAATTAATCATTTGATAAAGGAGAATTATAAAACCCTTTTTTTCTTTTATTTGCATAGGTTGAATATTAACCTTAACTTATTAATCTCATGCTCAAGGTGATTAGATCATAATTTTCTTGTAGCAACTTCTCACTTGAGTTTCTTGAACTCGTGATCACATATAACTTGCTCGCAGCCAAATTTTCTATTTAAGAATCATAGGATTTTGATATCATTTATTATCTGAACTTTTATGAAAGAAGGAAAGAAGGACAAAATCTTTAAGGAATAGAGAAAAAAGAAAGAAAGAGAGAGGATAAATAAAAAAGAAAACAAAAATAAAAATTATTCAATTCATATTAATCTACCTTATTAGATCACACAAGTAACACAGAAATATTAGTATGGACGCAAGTCTTTCAAATGCTCGCACTTTTCCTTTTAGTATACGAGCATAAATTACAAAATCTATCAGAAATGTCCAAATATAGGTCATGATGACTCCAAATAATGAGTCTTCTTGTTAACTACAACTGCCTCCGCCATGGTTGACATTGACAATGCGCTCCAGTTAAAAACATGACTCTAGTTCGGTTCATCATTTCACAAGAGCATTACGAAATAATGACGCGAGTCGGGCACAAAATATATATTCTTGTTTCATCCTTAACAATATCAAATAACCAAAACTTGACAAATAACATGATTCGGACGCAAAATATTTCTCCTGCTTCTAAGAGGAAGCCAGAAACCTGCACCAGGTAAAGGTTGTCAAGAAAATCATGGCAAAATAAAATTGCTACCTTTTCCATATTTGAGGACACTGTAGATTAAAACCATTTTAGCTGTCATGGCACGCAGACGAAGGAAATCATTAGGAGCCTGGTTCCTCTCATGGCACACTTTTTAAATGGCATGATGGACATCTTTGTATATGCTGTTTTACTTGGACATGTCTGAATCCTCAACTTCAGAACTTATCACAAAACTGGGAAATGCCAAAGTTATATCCCTGAGGAAATGAAAGCGGGTGTTCAGTGTGAGTTTTATCTGTCAAAATAATTCACTTGGATGCACATCAGGTTTGTTTCGTATCTGGTGCGTCTTTTAGATGTTGGCCATCTAAAAGACGAAGATACACTCCTGAAATAGACTTAAACCTCATGCAACATGCAAAACTACAATCATCTGGTCATGATGCACATGAGTCTAAATGGTCCTATTCCACTAGAACCAGGAACTTGGAAATTACTTTAAATACGGTAGAGTCATGTTCTTTATCAGAGAAGGATTCTTAGTCACGAATTCTTTCCACTCTTCCATGTCAATTTTCCCATCACTCTTTTTATCTGCATCACTAAATGTCTGCAAAAAAAATATAAAAAAAATCTGGACATTAAAATCAGAAAAACGAGGGCTAGTTACAGAAGAATAACATACTTTGATAGCAAGACTAGTTATTACCTTACCAACAATTGTTTCAACAACATCCTCTGACAATATTAGATCCGATTCATGCAGAAGTGCCAGCACCATCTCCTTTAACTGCAGGTAATACAAACAAGTTGAAGTAGCAGAAGATGCAGTCAAATCATGTAGTTGCTTCTATCGGAAGAAACTGTTCTCTTTTCAGCTCATTAATCATACATTGACAAAATGAAGAGAAGTGATGATTAGAATTTTTGTATATTATGTGGTGTCTCTTCCCAAAAATCCAGACAGCAATAAGAAACAGTCTAAAGACAGAGGATCATGAAATTGGCAGCTGGTTAATCATATAAGGACTTTGTAGCATGTGAAAGATGTGAGCAGTAAAGAGAAAAGTTTTTGGCACTAACCTCCTCCCGTTCGATAAAGCCAGTTTGCCTTAAATCATATAAACGAAATGCAACTGAAACAAGATACTCTCCAAGTTAGTGAAGTGCAGTGGACGGTAGAATGCACAAAAACATGTGTCCTAAATCCGCAATTGAAGCTTTGATCCTCAGTAGTGTTACATTAGGAAGAAGCAGGACTCTTTCTATAAGCATCAAACATGCAAGGATAATTAAAAAAATAGTATCTTACATGCAATCTTGTCTTGAACATGTGCATTTGGATGAAAAATTCCCAAAGATCGCACAAATTCTCCAAACTCAATCACTCCGTTACGCTTGACATCAAATAAATCAAATATCTGCAAAATTACAATTGAAAATGGAGAATATGTAAGCAATATTAGCCAATGTTACTAGGTAAGACTGTAATGTGGATGCAGTGTCTACTAATTCTTCCAAAAATCCTAAACATAACTATCACAATTCCAGAGAAGAAAACAGTTATGACTCACTCTGTCAGCAAAAAGATTACTTTTGTTTCTGCTTTTGAAGAGTGCAAGCTGAAATTCTTCCTGCTCATACAACAAAATGACATTTGATACATATTTGGTGACTGAAAAAATTTTTCAGCAAACAGACAGCTCTGTGAAAGCTTGCAACACGCAAATCACTACACAAACCTTGTGAATAAGCCCATCGTCGATGATTGAACTGCTTAGTTTCTTAAAGAGTTCATATAAAGCCTCTACTTCACTGATACTAACTGTAATAACGAAGATACAAATCCAGAATATTTGTTAAGCACATAATTGTAGATTCCGTAGACTATTAACACATTGTTTACCAAGAGACATAACTAAAATGAAACGATATTGTTTACAAAGAGACATAACTAAAATGAAACGAGATAATATCTAAGTGAAGCTTAATCTGAAATTTCAGACTACTTTTACAACTTTTGAGCATTGTAATATTAGTGCAATGCCAAGTAGTATGCCTTTTGAATTCAGTTGCATAAAAGTTAGATCCCCAGATGCTATTGTGCATTCTAAAATTCTTGCCTGCAAAAAGTCTTGAAACATTTAACAATAGCCTTAAGTAAAGGGAACTGAGATATCCTGATATTTAGCTAGAGACTAAGCATAACCAAACTACCATGAACTAGAAAGAATGAATTGGTCCGAATGCTTATAACGAACACTCACAAGGTGTTTCAGAGGCAAGAACAGTGGGATTTTCATATCCAGGTACTTTTTTATTTCTCTTTGATTGAAAGCAACCCATGATACCAACTAACGTAGTTCATTCACAAGCTCTTTTGACAATCAGTAGCAGCAATGGAACTAACTGCAAAATTCTACCTGCAAAATTAAAGGTCCACTGGTCATCTTTTGGACAGCCAAAAGCAATCAAATGCTAAGATCTGGTACTATTGCTTGCTGCAAGTATTGCAACTGAAGTTTTAAAGAGGCCTATATTTTTTTTCCTTTTGATGTAGGCCAATCAAAGCAAAAGCTTGTAAAGTATACATTAAAGTGAAACCATTAGAACGAAGCACCTTCGACAAGAAGATAATTGATCTGCACTGGAGACAAACCCCTATCTTTTTAAGATGTATCAGTGCTTCTCTTATTATTGAAAAATTAGTTTCTATATTCAGCCTCAAAAATCAATACATCTACTATCTACATTAGAACTGCTCCAACCATAACTCGTCATTCAGGATTTAAGCAAGTTATAATTTGACATCAGCCAAACCAAAAGTGATGAACAATTGGTTCAAGATAATCTGAGATTCAGTAGCATGCAAGGCCAACTAACAGTTTTTTATATGCCAATGTACTGTTCGAGGTGAACAAGTAAAATTTCAACTAGTTGTTCTCGTTGAAAAGGTAACAACTTAATTAGAAAAAGAAACAAAGACAATCATCCAATGTATGAACAATTATAGGGCAAAAGAATAAAAGTTTTTTCTTTCTCAATCTACAATCAAGAATATCTTCCCAATCCATATGGGGCAAAAGCAGAAAAGCTAATTATCCTCATTCAAAAATCCAGACTATCTTCCCAATCAAACTAGCCGAACTCATGTCTAGAGTGGCTCAACAACAACTCTAATTTGAATTTAGAAGAGCCACGACCACAGGCTCGAAACAACTAGTTAAAAATTGATTAGTAGTATTTTTCCACAACCTTATAAAAACATTCACCTCTCCTCTCGTTTTTTGACATGGGATTCAACATCCACATCCCCTGTGAGATGTCACACTTATAATTGGATGAAGGGATTATATTTCACATGATTTGGGTTTCTCGTGCAAGTTTCATTAAAAGTGGCTGATAATGTGATAAAGGGATTATATTTCACATGATTTGGGTATCATTAAAAGTGACTGATTAGTGATATCAGTCAATTAATGTTTGGATGACTTAATAACGTTTTGTCATCCTTTTTTCTAACCCGTTGGTGAATCAGAAGGCAAAACAAAATACACAAGATAGGTGGTTTTTAGTTAGATGACAGGTTCTTCTGGTAGGTAACCAGCAAAGGCGTTACCCACCAGTTCTATTGGCTAAAGGTAGAAACAAATAGTTGTTGCAAAAATCAACGCCCCCGAAAATGACGTATGGATTTTTAAAGGGATCCTCAAGCTGTAAAGCAACATATCAACAACTACATAAAGAATTAAAATTTTGTAGGTCAAAAGGGTCTGGCACCCAATTCTCTGTGCCAAAAATGGGATTCCAATTTTGTAAGTTCTATGTAAATAAGTAGATGAACAGAGCAAGAACTAATTAACTGAAACAGATGATCTGTTCACCGTCCAGCCCGCCATAGCTTAAACGGGTCTCATTGAGAAAATTGTTGTCCATATTTAATCAAACATCAGAAACCAAGCAATGAAAATACTCAAACCATAATAACCCAACTCAGTAGGCAAAAAAGCAGAAGGAAACAAACAGGTGTTGGTGAAAAGTATGACACTAGTCTAGATACAAGTCTTCTAAACAAGAAATTTAAATATTTATATATATTCTTGTTATTTCGAAACAACTCTATGATATAATTGAACTAATCGCTTTCTGTACAGTGGTTGTTCCCTTAATTTTATCCGCACCCAGCATGAAGCAAAATCAATTTCGTTTAAATGGAACGCATTGCGAGCCTTCTAGATGTGTATGTTTCAATATCTCGGTCAACGTTTTAAAAGCATTAGCCATAAGTCCTAAAGCTGAAAGTGCTGTCTTTGGCTATAAACGAAACATTCAAGAAAGTGGGCACCGCAACTTGCTGAGGTTCACATCAAGAGACTAGTAACTATCCAACCCCAAGTTGCTGACAATAAAAAAAAAGGCAAAGCGACGTGGAGAAAAGAAAAGATTCATATACCAAGTTGCTGAAAGTAACAAGAGGCTCTGAAGAAAAAAAACCCAGAATTTGCTTTCCTGCCCAAAAAAATGCATAAGTAAAAGGTACATGATCCTATCTCTGATGATGTTAAAACAAGTGGAAATGAAAAGGGGAAAGGAACACCAAATATCAACACACGATACTTCCACCCTTCTCAACTTTTAGCGAATGCGTAAAAGAAGAGGAGAATTATATAAGTCAATTTGCCAGTAATCTATAAGCATATACCAGTAAGATTCTTAAAACAAAACTAGGGGGAATGAAATGATAAAGTAGACAATAAAATTCCATAAATGAGCTGAATGTACTCAGAAAGAACATGGTAAAAAGATTCAAAGAACGAGGAAACAAAACACAATTGGGATAGGGAAAGCAGTATAGGAAAGGAAAGAAAACAAAAGTTTCAAAACAGAGCTAACCTGATGGAAAGTACTGCACTTCTCTGTTTATTTTCTTTCTAATCACTCTGACAGAGTACTAGCCATGTCTGCCGTGTTCATATCTACAAGTCAAGTTCGTGCTTGTGTATGCCTTTAAAAGGCTCCGCTCGACAAGTAGTTCTAGTTGTGTAGTGCTTAATTTTCTTAATGTGTCGGCTGGCTCTCCCATTTTGGACCCGGTAGACTCTTAAATACGAAAACGAAACAGAGTACGCCGATCGAAAGTCAAATGCTTGAAATGTTTCCTCCCATCTCTATCTGAACTCACGTGCCCACGTCCATCAGTAAAGCCTAATGTCTGTTCTTGTGGCACCCATCGTATGTATATAAAGTCAAAATAGAAAACATTATTATTGGTGTGGGGTATGGTGGCCATAAGGAGACAGGCACTCCAATTATTATGATAAATAAAGCTAATGATAGGGTTTTTAATTTTTTATAATTTCATTTAAATTTTAAATTTAATTTTTTGTTAAAAGGTACATTTTAAATTTTTAAAATTTTCATCACAATTTAACTTTGATTTTTAATGTTTCATTTTACCCTATTTGCCTTTTATTTTGTTTAACTATAACTGTGTATGAATGAAGGGGAAGATCAAATATTCACGTTGCTTGATATTGGGAGATTGCGTGTGCTTAAATGATTAACATTATTGTTGGCTTTCTAATTTCAAAAATGTAATCATCATAATAAAAGAGGTTACAATCCATAATTTGATAATAACAAACTTGCTTCTGATCACTTTCCTCTGTTATTGTCTTTGACATGTTTCTCTTCCTTTCCTTTGGAGCGGCCGTTCTGATTTGAGACTGCTTGGACTTTACGGGAGGATTTTAAGCAAGTTGTTTCATCGGCATGGTTTAAGCCCCATGATTCGATTTCTAGTGCTCTTTTTTCGGTTCAGGAACAAGCTGTTTGTTGGAATAAGGAGGTTTTTGATAATATTTTTAAGAATAAGCAGGTTTTACTAAAGCGAATAAAGGATATTTAGTTGGCTATTCAGAATCACCCCTCTTCTTCTCTCTTGTTGCTTGAAAAAGACTTGTTATGCCAATATGATTTATGTTTGAAACGGGAAGAGACACTTTGGTTTCAGAAGTCTCGTGCTGCCTGGATCAAGGATGGTGATCTATGTACTAAGTATTATCATGCGATTACTAGGGTTCGTTGGAGATAGAATAAAATTGAATGTTTGCAGAATGATGCTGGGGCGTGGGTGATTGATCCAACTTTATTGAAGGATAAGGTGGTGGGGTTCTATGAGAAGTTGCTTTCGAATGATGGGATTTTCAATACTGTTGGTTTTGAGGGTTTGACTTTTCCTCGTTTATCTGAGACGGCAGTTGAAGATATATTGAAACCAGTTACTCGGGAAGAAGTTTGGTTGGCTATTTTGGGTATGGGTTCTTATAAGGCACCAGGGCCGGATGGTTTTCAACCTATTTTTTTAAAGACGTATTGGGATGTGGTTGGTGAAGAGGTTTTCCAGTTTGTGTCATAAACGTTTAACCCTGGTGTGATGGATGCTCAAGTTACTAAGGGTTTTCTTGTGCGTATTCCTAAGGTTCATGTTCTAGAATCGCTTTCACAGTTTCGCCCTATCACACTTTGTAATGTGTTATATAAAGTAGTTATGAAGGTTTTGTCGACTCGCATAAAACCTTTTATGGACGGCTTGGTTGGCCCGTTCTAGAGTAGTTTTATTCCTGGTCATACCACGGCTGATAACATTATTATTACTCAAAAACTACTACATTCTTTTAGGAGGTCTAAAAGTAAAGTGGGTCATTTTGTTTTGAAAGTTGATTTGGAGAAGGCCTATGATTGGGTCAATTGGGATTACCTGCGGTTTGTATTGCAAGGCTTTGGTTTTCCTCATCGGTGAGTTCAACTGATTTTAAGTGCTCTTTCTCAATCTTCATTAGCTATTCTAAGGAACGGCAGCCCCTCTGCGTCTTTCTCTCCAACTCAAGGGCTTCGCCAGGGCGATCCACTCTCCCCATATTTATTTGTTCTTTGTATGGAAGGTTTGACCATGCTTATTCAGATAGTACTGTTGCGTAAAAAACTGGATCCTGATTAGGGCATCTAAAGGTGGACCAGGCATTAGTCATTTACTTTTTGCTGATGACTTGCTGATTTTTGGTAAGGCTTCAGTTAAACAAGTTAAAGTGGTACGTGAGGTATTGGATGTGTTCTGTATGGTGAGTGGGCAGCGGGTTAATCTTTCTAAGTCCAGAATTTACTTTTCAAAATCTGTTTCTCGGTTTATGAAATCCAGGCTACAACAGTCGCTGGGAGTAGCAGTTACTTCTGACTTGGGTAAGTATTTGGGTGTTCCGTTATTGCATGGTCATACTTCTATTGCTCATTATAGGCAAATTGTGAGTTCAGTAGAGACTAGGTTGGCTAATTGGTGTTCTAAATTTCTGAGTCCGGCTGGGAAGGAAGTGCTTATTAAATCTTCTATTTCTTCGCTACCTATTTACACGATGCAAACGGTTTGGTTACCTTCCTCTATTTGTGGTAGTCTAGATCGTTTGGTTTGTGATTTTTATTAGGGTTCCTCGCCGGATAGACGTAAGATACATTTGGTTGGTTGGAATTGGCTTATTCGGCCAAAGAGATATGGTGGTCTTGGTTTCAAAAGTTCTTGTTTGATGAATGTTGCTTTGTTGGGTAAGTTAGGTTGGAAGTTATTTTTTAATGATTCTACCTTGCGGGTGGAGGTGTTACGCTGTAAATATTGTAATGGTGGGTCTATTCCCTTTTTTGCTAAGGGTTCGGATTCCAGTTTATGGAAGGGGGGTGTTAAAAGTTTTGATTTGTTATTTCTTCTTTCGGTTTGGAGAGTTGGTGATGGCTCTCAAATTAGTCTTTGGTTTGATAACTGGTGCTCGGGAGGTCCTCTGATGGATCATATGGATGGCTTGACAGTAGGGGAAGAACATTTTCGAGTAGCGCATATAATTAATGATGGTTCTTGGGATTTTTCAGGCCTACCTTCTCCCAATCCGGAGCATCTCCGGGGGATTATTCTGGCAATTCCTTTGCCTTTGTTTACAACGGTGCAAGATAACCTGTCTTGGAGTTTTTCTCCGAATGGTGCTTATTCGGTTCGTGCAGCTTATAAAGCATTTCTTTCGGAAGAGGTGTCTAATGTTCCTGTTTCGTCCCATTTTTCTTGGTTGTGGAAGGTGGCTGGTCCACCGAAATTGAAACATTTCTTTTGGTTATTTGGACACTCATGTCTTCCGACTAATTCTTTGAGGTTCGCATGGGGGTTGGTTCCTTCTAATTTATGTGGCATATGTTCTTTATATATTGAGTCTCCTTTGCATTTATTGCGTGATTGTAGTCGTGTCGTTGCATGGTGGTAGCAGTGGGATGTTCCTGTTAATTTTTTTATCACAAAGAATTTGATTGATTGGCTAGCTTTGAATCTACGTGCTCATACTGTGGGTCCTTTTGGTTTTGCCTAGGCACATTGGTTTCTGGCAGGTATTTGGTGGATGTGGAAGGCTTGGAACCTATTGGTCTTTCAAAATGAGTTTCTTTCATTAGCAAATTTAAATGGCTATGTCTTTAAAGTTATAATAGCAGTGTCCCTAACTTCCATTTCAACACAGAAGCGCCATGGTGCGAGACACTGGATTGGTTGGACTACGCCACCGTCTGGTTGGGTGAAGTTGAATTATGGCGGCAGTTCTATTGTTAATCCTGGGCTGACTAGTGGTGGGGGATTGTTGTGAGATTCATTTGGTCGTTGACTAGGGGGATATTCGTTTCAAATTGGTGTTTCAACTATCTTGGTGGAAAAGTTATGGCCCATTCGAGAGGGTTTGATTTTTGCGTGGGATCACGGTTTTCAGCAAGTCATTGTAGAATATGATAGCATGGAGGTGGTGAGGATGGTGACCTGTGGTGTTATCTCGTCTCATCCTCTGTCTATTTTGATTGTAGATATTCAAGTTTTACTTGTTAGGAATTGGAGTTGCTATATTAGGCATGTGCTTCGTGAAGGTAATTTTGCAGCAGATTGTCTGGCTAAACTGGGTCATGGCATTACTTCAAATTTTCATATTTGGGATGATATTCTTGAAACACTCTCCCTGATTGTCTGGGTTGATGCTTGTGGTATTTCCTTTATGAGGTAGTTTAGTCTCTTTTCCTTGTAACCCAAAAAAAAAGTAATGCCACTACTAATTATTTGTTATTTGATGTCTTAAAAGAAAGCAACATGACATAATGTTAAGAAATAATTTATGAAGACCAAATACATTCAATTCAAGAATAATACTAAGATCAAGGAAGATCAAGACATAATAAGTCTACAAAGTTTTTTGTAATCTTTCTTGTATCTCTTACTTGGTCATTATAGTACTTTAGGAGCTCATGAATAAGCATATCATATTTTCAACGTAATGCTTAAAAATTTTCTTTTATTAAGAGAAATCTATGTTTTGATTTTTAAAAAAATCTCTTAATCTTTAAAAATCATGTGAGAAATTTTTAATTTTTTTGGCAAGTTATAATCAAAGAAGTAGAGTTTGATCTTTGAAATAACTTAAATAGCTTTAAAATGAGTTCACACATATATTGGTTGACCAACTTTTAGGTATGATCACCTAATATATTGATTCTAGACAAATTGGTAAACTAATGTCTAAGTATGGTCAACTAATGTGTAAATTTTTTTAAAAAATTATATACTTAGAGTTTTTTTGTATAAAATTAGTTGATATATTGGTTTACCAATATCATTATTACTAGTCATTATAACAACTAGTTTTTGTGTCTAATAACATTTTAGTATTCAAATGGATATAAATACATAAGATTTTTATTTTTGGACATCTTAATGACATTTAGGTGTTATAATAATAAATCTATCAGAGTTTTTTTTTTTAGAATTTACAAATATATATTCATTAGTAGTGAAGTAATTAAAAGTCTGTGAGTATCAAAGTGAGCAAGCAAATTTTCTTTCAATTGTAAACAATAATTGAGGTTGGCTTTCTTATATTTTCGATATACTAAGAATAATTGAGGTTCCTCTTCACCTTCAAGGAAGATTGTATAAGGATTCTTCTTTACCAATTAAAAATTATTATAAGAAGGTTTTTCTTTACCTAGTTAAAAGAAGATACAAGTGGAATCCTAAGATATACTTAGGGAGGAGCAGATGTAAGTATAGTTTGTTTGCCAAGCTACTATAAAATTGATTTGCAACCTTTCTTTCCTATACTATTTGTTTTTTGTTTGATTAACCGTATTTAAATTGTCATTTCATTTCATCATTCAATTTGAAATCTTTTAAAAGTCTTTACTAAGTTGAAATTTTTTTCTTAAAATTCACTAACACCTAATTTTTTTCTCTCATGAATGCTACTGGGGACCATCATAATCAAACTTAAATTTTGATTAAGGATTAAAATATGCTTTCTTTCTTTTTGTTTTATGATCCCTTGCTCATTTACCTTCTTTAATATAAAAAGTCTTTATGAAATTAGAGAATAGAAAAAATTAAAAGTGGGGGAGTTTTCTACAATATAATGTAAGGCCTTTGAAAATATGTATTAGGTTAATTTATGGCAAAATTATAAAATAGAATGTGTTATTGAATTTATATATGTTTGTACTCTGTGGACATGAATTTATAAAGACATGAAGTTTTATTTATTTGATTATTAGATTATTTATTATTTTAATAATCATAAAAATGAGATCATAATTTCTTCATTAAATTGTTAAATTGTTAATTGATTTATGTGAAACATATAATTTACTAAATATTGTTTTTATATAAAATATTTAATATAAGATTATGTTAGAGTAGTGTTCTAAAGGCAATCACCTTTAGTGCTTTTGTATAAACTTTATTTTGATTAATAAAGTGAAAGGAAATGTTTTTATTAATTTAATTTTCGTTTATTTATGAATTGATGTTAATCTTAAATAGAATTAATGAATTACATGATACAAAACATAGCATAAAGTAAATCATGATGAGATCATGATAATGAGATTATTATCATGTGTAATTATATTAGTAGCTAAATTATCCCTAATCATAGGATTAATATGGCAAGACATTATTAATCTTAATAGAATAGTACATATTATACTCCTTGATTTGATCAAGTAGTAGACCTCAAAAACTGTAACCATGAGTGTTTAGAGTTAAAAGTGGATGCTTACTAAGAGTAGTAAGTATATTGGATGACCCACTATGAGATTATCATATGGATAATCTATTAAATGTCAATGATTAATCTCATCATAGAAATGGTGCAACTATCCTTAGACTTGAGGTATTTAAGGATATCTTGGATACTGATCCTGTGCTTTGACATCATTCCTTATTGTCTCAAGACGAGGTTGCTCATAGAGTAGTGATTGGGTACAACTATTGTTATTTGAAGGTAACTGGGTAGCTTATAAAGGATTCACCACTCTTGATAGAAGAAGATGATAGCCACGACCTCTTGTCGGGGTCATTACTTGGGAGTCTCTAGCTAAAGCAATTATGTGTCATGAAGAGAGTCTTCAATGACACATAGAGTAATAAGATCTCAAGAAAAGAACTAACATCACTTAGACTAGATGTGACGTAGTCAATCTAGTGGGAGTTGATATATAGCCCATGCTCCGAACTAAGTGGGGTATAGAATGGTGAAGGGACGAATTGCATGGTAATTATCTATAGAAAGGTTTGTAAGTTGGATAATTAACTATCAAAGAGTTCATGTGTTAATCCACTTATATTTCAATAAATTAGCATCATTAAACCCCTCATAATTTGCTTGAATTAAGAACTAATTCAAGTGGCATGAAACCATCCATGATTTGCTTAGATTAAGAGTTAATTCAAGTGCCCAAAATAACTGAAACCCTAAGGGTCACACATATAAAAGATCGGAGGAAAAACAATGTGTGCATGGCTCTCATTAAAGTAGGTCAGGCCACGATCGTGACCAAAGACACGATTAATGATGCCTAAGTGAGTTTTTCACTTATGTACACATAAAATAATCAGTTAAAAATACACTTAAGTGAGAGGATAAAGGGTCCAGAAGGGTTCTAGAGTTAGAAAGAAGTGGTCTTGAGTCTTGTTTATGCAATTGTTGCATGAATCTAATTGCATGTAACATAATCTTGATCTATCTCTCCATTTGAGCATCTAATTGAACTCATCTTATTTAGTCACTACCCTTACACACTGCTTTTCTTCATCTTTGCGTACTCTAGTGATCAAGGAAGGTATTTGGTGTTTGCTACAACCCAAACAAGGAGAAGATTAAAGAAAGGAGGAGCATTATCAAAGGTACATGTGCTAATATTCCATGTTCTTATAATCTATGTATGCATGCATCTAAGATTTTGGATTTTTGGGGATGTTGCGGGGTTGGAATTTAAATTTTGACACTTCCGTTGCCTTGTTATGCATATGATGCATGAATCCATGGCTATCCCAACAGATTAATTGTTTAAACATAATATTTAATATATAATTAAATCATTAATATATGAAACTAAGTTAAAAATAAAATTTTTGCATTCTAATATTGTTTATTGTTGTCATTAAAAAAATAACATTACATGTACAAAAAATTAAACTTTGGAAAGGAATATTTGCAACATGATAACAAACTTACAGATGCATATTAAGTATCCTATCTTATGGGTAATTAAATATATAGTAGAAAATAATCATGTGAATTTTTCTTTTTTCTTTTTATATGCCCTTAAAGTGAATTTTAAGATATGATTTGATTTATAAGAGTATACTTATTACCCAACATAATGTGAAATTGTAAATAATTAATTGATAATTTTTTCTTTTTAGTTTTTACAATAAAGTCATTTTTACAATGTGCATTATCGTAAAGAAAGATGTAAGATAGAGTCCATCTAGATATGCTTATAGTTATATGATGATATTATATACAAAAACTTTATTTTTGAATATAAAATTGCTAATTTAATTTTGACATATATTTTATTTATTTTACAAATAAATAGAGGAAACTTAAGTACTTTTGATAATTTAGGCTCTTTAGGAAGATTTGTTGACTTAATTTCGGCTTATGTTCGATTAGTTTTTAGAATAAAGAATAACGTTTGTTTGTATTGTAATAAGCACTTGAAAGGAGGGGGAATCACCAAATTAAAGAAGTGTTTAGCTAGGATTAAAGGTGATATGGAGCCTTGTAAGAAAGTTAATAATGACGTGAAATAGAAAAAGAAAACTTTGCTTAAAGAGTATTAGCATGAGAAAGATAAAAAGCAAATACTGAACTACAAAATTAGTAGTGGAAGTTCTTTTTTTGGTGATCAGGATTATATTAGAAATGCTGAATGTGGTATTCCGATTTAACAAGAAGGTAATATTGCAACTAATGTAAGAAGAGAAGAATCTAACTTTTTTACACTATAAACAAGTCCTAGATCTCAACTTCAATTTTTAATACCTTACAATCTAAAGAAGTAGCTTATAATATGAAGATGGCAATAGCTAGATAGTGGTATGATGTAGGTGTATTATTCAATATTGTCCAATCTTATTATTACCAATCTATAGCGAATGTTATTGCCTTTTATGGTTTAGGATATAAAACCCCCTCAACTGATGACTACAACTATAATCATCTAAATAGCTTTTTTTATGAAATAAAAAGTTATTTGGATAAAAGAAGAATGAGTTGGGTAACTTATGAGTGTTAAATCATGTGTGGTGGTTGGAAAATTAGAAGGTATGAGCCTATTATCAATTTTTTATTATTCTACTAAAGGGGACAATGTTTTTAAATTCCATTGATACATCTGGCCTTGTTAGAAATGCTAATACTTTGTTTTAGTTAATTAATGAAGTTGTGAATGAAGCTAAGCTTGAAAATGTTATATAGTTCATTACTAACACAATGGAATCATTGTACTACATATTATACTGTCCTGACATTGGAAAATATATGAGATGCTAGATACTTTCTTATTATTGTTAAAACTATGTAGAAAGTAAGAAAAGTGACTATGCTCAGCTATAAGGTGCTTGAGTACTGAATTTGATGAGAACATGTTTCACTAAAGGATAAGAATTTGTGTCATCTTGCTATTATATGATTTGTGACTAATTTCTTATCACTTCAGTGTTTTGTTCTAACAAGGAAGGAGCTTACATAAATGTTTACAATTAATAAGTGAGTTGCATCACAATATGCCAAATTTAATGTTGGAATGAAGGTTTCTATAATCATAGTTGAAGATTATAAATTTTAGTCCTAATGTTAATTTGTTATCGGATTTTTAAGCCTTTGGTGAGAATACTTCGTGTGGCTGATAGTGATGAGAAGGCAATAATAAGTTATTTTTATGATACCATAGAGACAACGAAGGAAGCAATCAAGGTCAATCTGTCTATACACATTATCTTCTAGTCACCAATGAAAAATGGAAATAACAACTTTACTTTTTGTCATTTACAGCTGGGGTATTTTGAAGACTAGTGTCAAATTTATACCAACTTTACAAAGATAACTGAAATTAATAAGAGAATGTTACCAATAATTATTGCATATGAGATGATGCAAGATCTCTTAAGCTCACAAATACAAATTTATAAGGACACTTCTAGTGATTTAGAGATGCCCATTATAATTTGTCAAAGAGACAAAATTAATCCAAGTATATATTTCTTCACTTTTATTACTTGTTATAAATTAATCATCACTTTATTATTGTTATCAAAGTGGAACCAAGTTAGAAGTAGTGTCCCAGAATTGCAAAGGTTTGAAATTTCAATTGTAAGTCAATGTATGGGTATAGCAAGGTATGAAAGGAAATATAACACATTTGAATTGGTTCATTCCAAGCAAATGAGTAGATTGGAACATAAAAGATTAAATGACTTGTTCTTTGTTCGATACAAGTTAAAACTTCGAGAAAGGTATCCTATTATCATTATTAAGTTGAATATATTTTCTTACACTTTCTTAATAATTTAATTTTATTTGTTTCGTAGGACTTTTAATATAACAAGTAGTTTATTTTCTAATTCGTCTTAACCATATCGATTTTTTAGTAGATTGGGTTTTTGAGGAACCAAGTTCCATTAATGAGAGTAAGTTGGAAGATAATCTTGGATGAGAAATTATTGAAATGTCATTTGGTGAAATGAATTTGAATTATGGTAATCATGAGGCTCCTCTCAATTGTTAGTATTTTGTACCAAATAAAATTGTAGTATTAACTAAAATTTTACTAAATATTTTGTACCAAATAAAATTTTAATAAATATTTGATTGAATGAAGTTTTAGATTTTTTCATTTCCTCTGAATTATTTTAATTTCATTCATATTTGATATATATGTTAAATTATGTATATGTAATATCAATATAAAACATTTAACTATAAATACTTTTATTTTAGGTTTCATTTTTACTTGGTTGCGTTCCTTAGTACAAACTCCTATTGTAATATGTTTGAAGTCATGGATCTTTATTGTTCTTAAAATATGAAGTTTTGATGTAGTTATTCTTTATTATATGATGTAAATTATAACATTTTAAATACTTTACATTATTATTAGGTTTATAATTGTAAGATAATAGTGAAGATATTCATAGTTCTCCATTAACCCTCAACAAAGAATCAACAATCTGAAGACGAAGATGAGGATTCGTGATTGTGTGTGAAGATTATGTCTGAAAAATTTAAGAAGAAAATAAAGGAAAGACTCTTTGAAAAAAGTAACAAAAGAAGCTAAGTCAAAACACAGAGTACAAGGGCATAAGTTGAACACGTGATAGGCATGTGACATTTACCTTTTAAGTGAAGAGAGTACCGAATACAACTGCTACACATTTCCTATATAAGAGAGCTTTAGTCATAACATATGCATAACACATTTTCATTGTAATCAAAAAGGTCTGAGAGTGAAAGTTTAAGAGTTGCTAAAGTACTTATCCGAGGATACTATAGAGAGCTCATAAACCTCTTCCAAGTGTTTTAGAAAACACTCGATCTCTTGTAGCTTGCTCTTTTCTTGATATTAGTGGAACCACAAATGTGATATCCTTAGATATAGATAAAATTTAAGCTATCGACCCAAGTAAATTCAGTGTTTTTTAATTTTCTACTACTCATACTTTTTGGCAAATCAAATCAAATTCATCAATATTCATGGTAAAAGACAACAGGAGGATTAGGAAAGGAAATGGATGTCTTCACTAGTAAGGACGACTTTAAAAGGGTGCTAGAGTCACTAATGGAAGAAATAATGGACATTAATCCCTTCAAGAAGGAACCAGAGGTGATGTTCATTGAAAATAATCAAGACAAGAAGTCACAGAAAAAGAATAGCAAGAAAGGAAATTGGTAGAAAGCGAATGGAAAGGAAAAGCACACCAAAGAAGATGAAGAAAAGAATAAAAAGGCTAAAGGCAAGAAGTGTTTCTATTGTGATAAGGAGGGACATTTTCCCAGAGATTGTAGAAAGAAGAAAAGAGATAAGGCTACATAAAGTGGAAATGCTGGGAATGTGGAGAAACTAGAAGACTCAAGTGGTGATGTGATATTAGCTGTCAGTAGAGAATGGATCTTCAACTCTGGATGCACCATGCATGTCACTCTTCATAGAGACTGGTTCACAACATTTGAACCAATCACTACGAAAGCAAAAATGGCAGATTCTGAGTAGCAAAAGGTCGAAGGGATTGGGAATTTCTTTATCAACATGTTTGATGGGAAAAGGAGAATCCTAACCAATTTCAGATTTGTGTCTGGAGTAAAAAGGAATCTTATTTCTAAAAGTATGTTTAAGAAACAAGGCTTTCAGATAAGATCTAAGGATAGACTTAGAGAAATCCTAAAGAATGGTAGAGTGATCATAAGAGGAGTTGAAAGAGGTGGGCTATATTATGTAATAAGCACTACTGAAGTGAACCTAGCTATAGAAAATAAAAAGCCTGATTCAACTAAACAATGGCACTCAAGGTTGGGTCATGTAGGGAAAAAGAGTCTGTTGCATCTTTCAAAATAGGGAGTGATTCCAGAAAAAGGGTTATAGGAGATGGAATTCTGTGAATCATGTGTGCTAGGAAAGCATTATATGAATAGTTTCCAAAAGGGAGTAAAGAGGGTCAAAGAGATCATGGAATATGCTCACAGTGATCTCTGGGAGCCAGCTCAAATGTCCACTACAGAAGGGAGCTATTTTTCATGTCTATTATAGATGATAATTCTAGGAAATGTTGGGTCTATCCTATGAAGAGGAAAGATTAAGCATTAGAAATCTTCATCATGTGACATACACTAATGGAAAATCAGGCTGGAAAGAAGTTGAGATCCTAAGGACAAATAATGGACTAGAATACTGCAATAAGGAATTTGAAGACTACTGTAGTAAGAACGACATTCTAAGGCATAAGATAGCTAGAGCAACACCTTAGCAGAATGTTGTAGCTAAGAGGGTCAACAGAACACTCCTAGAAAAGATCAGGTGTATGATACTATCATCAAGTTATTCACAATCTCTATGGGGAGAAGCAATTAAGATTGTAGCCTACCTTATAAATACGTTACCTACCTCTACTATTGAGTACCTAACTCCACAAGTAATATGTTATGGGAAGAAACCTAATTTGACTTACCTAAGAACCTTTGGAGGTATTGCATATGCACATCAAAAGGAAGGTAAGTTGGAACCTAGAGCAATGAACGGAGTATTTCTAGGCTACCCAGAAGAAGGCAATGGTTACAAGATCCTACTACTTCAATAAGGAGGTTTCAAAACTATTATTAGTAGAAATGTGATCTTTAAGGAAAGTGAGTTTCCTTTGTTGAGCATGAACTCTCCAAACTCTGAACTACAAAAGGAAGTTCAGAAGCAACTTGTATCGCCAAGTAATTCAGTTCCCTTCTATGTGCCACTAGAAATAGAAACAGAAGAAGGAAGCACACAATATCATCACGAGGAAACTATACAAGGCGGCCTATTCATCATGAACAAGGGACTATAGAAATAGTAGGTGAAAGTGAGGAAAGTGCCTCACACATACCTGCTGATAACTCTCATGAAGCCTTACAAGACTATTAGCTCACTAGAGATAGGCAACCGAGACAAATAATTCCTAATAGGAGATACACATACTCAAACTTAGTTGAATTTGCCTATCTAGTTGTAGAATCTATGGATTGTAAGGCACCTGAAACCTATGAAAAAGCCATGAGCAGAAAGGATGCTGGGTAGTGGAAGTTGACTTGTGAGAAAGAATATTCTTCTCTTATGAACAATATAACCTGGACACTAGTGCCTAAACCACCTAAAGCAAAGTTAATAGAAAATAGATGGCTATTCAAATTAAAGGAAAGAGTTACAGAAGAAAAGCCTAAGATATACAAGGCTAGGCTTGTAGCAAAAGGATATAAACAGAAGGACAGAGTTGACTACAAGGTGATTTTCTCACCAACAGTAAAGTTTAAAACCATCAAACTCATCCTAGTGCTAGCTATAATCTATGACTAGGAAATCCATCAAATGGATGTCAAAACAAACTTTCTATATGAAAATCTGGAGGAAACCATTTACATGATGAAACTAGTCGGTTTTAAGAATAAGGAAAAGCTAGATCATGTCTGTCTACAACAAAAATCCCTATATAGACTCAAACAAGTACCTAGGTAATAGAATAACAAGTTCCATAAGGTTGCTACAACTATGAAGCTTATATGACTACTGCCTGTACTTTAAGGATCTAGTAGAGGTAAAAGCATTTTACATACTGGTTTATGTGGATGACTTAATCATTACTGGAAGAGATCTAAGCATAATTGAAGACGTAAAGATTGATCTGTGTAAACACTTTGAAATTAAGGATATGGGAGAAGCACAAAAGCTTCTAGGAATGCAGATAGTCAGAAAAAAGGAGGAAAAGAAATCTATAGCTTATTAAAAGAAATTACATTAGAAAGGTTCTTGATCAGTTTAACATGGAACAAGCAAAACCAAGTTCTGTCCCTATAGGATCTCATCTACATATGGTGTATAGTAAGAGTCCTAAGACAGAGGAAGAACAGAAAGCTATGGCACAATATCCCTACAATGTAGGAGTTGGAAGTGTCATGTACATTATGTTATGTATAAGACTTGAACTAGCCTATGCTATTAGTATTCTAAACAAATTTATGGCCAATTCAGGGTTTGAACATTGGCAATGGTTGAAGAGTCTTCTTAAATACTTAGCTGGAACTATTACTTATGGATTATGCTTTTAAAAAGCAAAACTAGCAAAATGTAATTACATGTCCTTGTGCACTTTTGTGGACGCACATTATGCAACAAATAAAAATACAAGGAAATTAATCTCAGTATACTTCTTCACATTATTAGGAAATACAATCAGCTAGAAAGCACAACAACAGGCAATAGTATCGCTATCAACTACAGAGGGAGAATACTATGCAATGACTGAAGGAGTAAAAGAGCTATTATGGCTATCAAGAATATTGAAAGAAATCTACATTAACATCATAAAGTTAGTATTGTTTACAGATAGTCAAAGTGCGTTTTACCTCAGAAAGGACCTAGTACTGCATGAGAGATCCAAGCACATCGATGTGCAACTCCACTTTGTTTAAGACATAATTGCTTAAGGGTTATTCAGTCTAGAGAAAATCGCAGGTGAACAAAACCCATCTGACATCGAAACGAAGGTTGTCACTCTAAAGAATTTAACTTTATATAGAGACTATCTAAAGATAAGTGAAGCCCCTTGAAGATGAAAACCATTGAAAACAATTTCTCTCGATCTCACAATTTTAAGGAAGCTAAGGTTTTTTTGGTTGCTAAAATGCCCATAGATTAATAAACTCCGTGAAGATTAATGGAGAAGGAGGGAATAAATGTGAAGATATTCATAGTTCTCCATTAAACCTCAACAAAGAATCAACAATCTAAAGACAAAGTTAAGGATTCATGATTGTGTGTGAAGATTATGTCTAAAACATTGAAGAAGAAAAGAAGGGAAAGACTTTCTGACTAAAGTAAAAAAAAGAAGCTATGTCAAAACGTAGAGCAGAAGGCCATAAATTAAACACGTGATGGGCATGAGACATTTACCTCTTAAGTGAAGAAGATACCGAATACAACTGCTACACATTTCCTATATAAGATAGCTTTAGTCATAACATGTATAGAACACATTTTTATTGTAATTAAAAAAGGTTTGAGAATGAAAGTTTAAAAGTTGTTAGAGTACTTATCTGAGGGTATTAGAGAGAGTTCATAAACCTCTTGAAGGTGTTTTAGAAAACACTCAATCTCTTGTAACTTGCTCTTTCTTTTGGATACAAGTGGACCCACAAATGTGAGATCCTTGGATGTAGATATCATTTAAGCTATCGAGCCAAGTAAATTTGGTGTTATTTAATTTTCTGCTACTTTTACTTTTCTACAAATCAAATCAAATTCATCAGTCTTTATGGTAAAAGACAACAGGAGGATATAAGATCCTAACATAAGTGGTATTAGAGCCTATCTACAACTTTCTGGGCAATTCGTGGCTATTCAAGCATCAAGGTTCATCAAAAATTCTATAAGAATATTTCCTCTCCTGTCTTTTGTAAACTACATTCAAAATGGTAGGAAAAGAAATGGATGTCTTCACTGATAAGGAAGACTTTACAATCTGGAAACTTCAGATGCAAGGTTTACTTGAGTCTTATGATTGTTATGGTGCTATTGAACAATAGTATGATGTAGAAACTGACCCTATCAAGAGATTCAAGATACAAAGATTTGCACACTGCAATTTAATGCTTCACTTATCGTCGGTTGTGACATGGAAAGTGCAGAATTGTAATACTGCATAAAAACTTTGGTTAAAACTTGATAAACTATATGCTAAAAGATGTCTACCTAACAAGATGACACTTTTACATAATCTTGCTTATTATAAAATGAACACTATTGTTTCTCTTAATGATAATCTGGATTACTTATTTAATTTGGTGCAAGATTTAAAAGCTACAGGTGAAAGGCTCTTAGAAGAATATCAAGTTCTAGTCATTTTAAAAGCTTTACCATCTGAGTTCAATTCTTTCAAGAAGGTGATCAAGCATACTAGTGGAGAATTTGTCACTGTTAAGAGGGTGCTAGGCTCACTAATGGAAGAAACAGTGGACATTAATCCCTTTAAGAAGGAACTATAGGTGATGTTCATCGAAAATAATCAAGACAAGAAGTTACGAAAAAAGAATAACATGAAAGGAAATTGGTATAAAGCGAATGGAAAGGAAAAGCACACCAAAAAAAGGTGAAGAAAAGAAGAACAATGCTAAAGGCAAGAAGTGTTTCTATTGTGATAAGGAGGGACATTTTCCCAGAGATTGCAGAGGAAGAAAAGAGATAAGGCTGCATAAAGTGGAAATGTTGGGAATATGGAGAAACTAGAAGCCTCGAGTGGTGATGAGATATTAGCTGTTAGCAAAGAATGGATCTTCGACTCTGAATGCACCATGCATGTCACTCCTCATAGAGACTGGTTCATAACATTTGAACCAATCACTACAAAAGTAAAAATGGCAGATTCTGGGCTGTAAAAGGTCGAAGGGATTGAGAATTTCTCTATCAACATGTTTGATGGGAAGAGGAGAACCCTAACCTATTAGCCCCGAAATTTTTTTTAATTAGTTATTTTATTTGCTTAATTAATTAAGCATGTTATTTAATTAAGCAAGATTAGTTTAAATTAAAGGAAATTTAAAGCATTAGTGAATTAAGTTAAGTTAGCATTAAATCAAATTGACTTTGATTAAGTAAAGTTAGTTAGCATTAGTAAATGTAAGTAAATAATTAATTAATTAAGCATAATTAAATGGAATTAAAGCATTAGTGGAGTTAAGTTAGCATTAATTAAGTTAGTTGGAATTAATGAGTTAGGTGTAACATGAATTAATGACTTTAAATGTGTTAGTTGGACTTTAATGCTTAAATGGGCTTAAAAGAAGCAAATGGGCTTAAGTTAAGTTAGTGTAGTGATAAGAAGAAGGAAAGATGGGCTTAGGCCTTAGTTAGTTAAGTTGTCTTGAAAGAAGAAGAGAAAGGAAGGATAAATGGGCTTATGGGCTTAAATAACTTAAGTTAAGTATAAAAGGAAATAAAAAGAAGGGAGTTGTCTTGCTTTTGGAGAGTGGCTGCCGAAATTGAGAGAGAAAGGAGAGAAGGAGTGTCGTGAGAGGGAGAGAAGAAAAGAAAGAAGAAAAGCTTGTAGGGTTTTGCTTTTTCCAAGAGATTAAGAGCTTGTTTCAAGAAAGTTCAAGGATTAAAAGTGTAGAGGAGTCTACAAGCTTCATCTTGAACCAAGAAACTACTTGGTTTAGCAAGGATT
>JAOTAZ010000007.1:7826038-7838948 GCA_025629785.1 Erythroxylum oxycarpum | reverse complement strand
AATATAATTTTATTAAATTTTCAAAATAATTTATCTATTTTCATTATGAATTAAAGTATGTTATTTACTTTTGTGAAAAAAAATCTAAAATATAAAAATTACAGTTTAAAAATTTATATGATAAAATATTATATATCTTTCCATTCTCATTATCTCAACCAGTTGCTAGCATTGCGTGATATGGTAAACGATAACATCACTAATCCATCTTTTACGGGCATCCTCCATTGGAAGGGCCATCCGATACATTCCCTCAATAACAAAACCACCAAGGAACTACTAAAAAGACGATGTCCAGTGGTAGGATGGCATAAAATTGTTTGGAACAAAGCCTTTACACCACTGATATCCTTCCATCTTGGTTGACTATTCAAAATAAATTGCCTACAATAGATCGACAAACTTTTTTGTCACTAAACCGAGTTTGTCTAATATGCTAACTCTAAGCAGAATCTAGTGACCATCTCTTCTTCACCTACCCTTTCAACAATAACATCTGCAATAGGATTACACATCTTTATAGATGGAACACCCCTGGTTGCACGATACCAAACATCATATACAAATTATCAGCAGCACCAGATGAAAGACATTTATGGATCGATTTATTAAATCACACCAAAATCCATGATAGTGTTTGTAAGGATTGATTCCCTCTCTGCCTTTTCTTCTTTGATTAGTTTCCTCAATGGTTTAGAAACCTCTTTGATAGTTTTCTAAAACTTATAAACAACCAACCATTATGTTGATGTTTAAAAGAGAGAGGGAAAGAGTCTTGAACCCATTTGAGATCAAGGCTTTAATACTTAATAACCATTATCTTAGACTCTGTTCATTGGACTCAAATCTATAAGTGACATGGCCTATGAAATAATCTAACAATCTCCCACTTGGCCCATGTGACGATTTGGTGATTCAACAATAAAACTTTAAGTGCACACAATACATGTAATCAATCAAGTCATCCTTAATTGAATTAAGATGATAGGATCATGACGGTTACAAGTTATACAACATGATTCCTTTCATGTATCACATAATCAACTCAACTCATAAAACTTTAAATGGTAATTATGTAATTGTTATCTCACAGAAATAATTATTGTATACAACATAATATGAATAAGAAGTAAGTGAGAAAAAATATGACTGTAATTGAATTCACAAGTATCATAACAATTTGAGCAAAACAATTATATGTATATATACATGTCAGAACACTATGCTAATAAGGACTTATCTATAATACCTATTCGTTCAACATGGCCAATAAATGTTTTGGATGGTAAGCCTTCAATTAACGGATCTGTTATCATTAGATCGGTACCAATATGCTCAATTGACACTTTATGTTTTTGCACTTCTTCTTTCATATAAAAATACTTCAAATCTATATTTTTCGCACCATTTGAATACTTTTCATTCTTAAAGAAGAAAACGGCTGCAGAATTATCATAATAAATTCTTAATGGTCTATTATTACTGTCGACAACTCCAAGACCTAAGATAAAGTTTTGCAACCATAATCTATGAACCGTGGCCTCAAAGCACACCATATATTCAGCCTTTATAGTGGAAGTAGTAATGACAGACAACTTTCCACTTTTCCACAAAACTGCTTCTCTAGCTAATAGGAACATATAACCGAATGTAGATTTCTGTAAGTCTACACAACTGGCATAGTCTGAATCCGAGTAACCTATTACTTCGAGATGGGTTGATTTTTTATATGTAAGCATATAGTCCTTTGTGCCTTGTAAATATCTAAGAACTTTCTTTGCAGCTTTCCAGTGGTTCATTCCAGGATTGCTTTGATATCGGCCTAGCATTCCAACGGCAAAACTGATATCTGGTCGAGTGCATATTTAAGCATACATTAAACTCCTAACTACGGATGCATATTGAATAGGCTCCATTTTGTTACGTTCCATAGCATTTTGTGGACATTGCATTTGACTAAATTTGTTCCCTTTCTGAATTGGAATTATCCCTACGGAGCACGTTTCCATTTTAAATTTATCTTAATTAAACAAACCCACGTTTTATTTATTCTAAATTTAGTTTAAATTTATCCAAAAAATGATGTTTAAAGTGGACTTAGATTCTATATTAACATTATAAATCTATAGTTTATCATTTTAATGTTAGTGTTCAAACAATCAGATTTAATGAAATATGTTTTATCTTTATTTTCCCGTTATTTTCTATTTATTCTTATGTATATAAATATAAATGTTGTGTTATTTTAAATAGAAAAAGTTTTATGTCCTTTTCTTTAATAAAACATATATATTGTTTCTACTTCCTTTGTTGAATTTCGGATAGTTGACATTTCCCCACCACCCTTACTTTTGTTGTTCCTTTCATTTGGGATTACTAAGATTCAATCTTTAGTAGCTCAAATTCAATCCGTCTATTATCATCCCTACTCAAAATAAAAAAGAAGTGACTTACATTTCAAAATTATTTAGTTTCCAGGCAATTAATAGTCAGTAGAACGGAATGAGTCAAGCTCAAAGCGCGGAGGCAACTTCCAGTGGTGGCCCTTCGTCAAAAGGGTTTGTGATTCCGGCACCTAGTGAGAAGATTGAGTTATTCTCTCTGAAATATTTCTTCTTTTCTTATACTATTATTCACCGTTCAAGATTGAATTCCAAGCGTTATGAGGTGAAATTCCAAGATTTAGAGGACCTTTTGCGTTATTTTCCATTTTAACGTGGATTTTTTGACGAATTATTGATGTCCTGTGCTGGACATATTTTAGGAGGTGAAATTCCAAGCTTTAGAGGACCCCGCTAGTTTAACGTGAATGTTTGGCACGAATTCTTGATGTGTTGTGTGTTTAATGTTGTAGGAGGTGAAATTTCAAGTTTTAGAGGAACCCTGCTTTGTTTTTCATTTTATCGTGAATGTTTTTCATGAATTTTCAATATGCTGTGAGATTAATGTTGTAGGCTTGCCAAGTACTTAATCTAAAAGGTAACTTTAACTGCTATCAACTTCTTTCTTGTGTTTATTTGAAGATAATAAATTCATCATTTTAGAGAGTTTAATGTCTTTGATGTTCTGAGTCTGTATGAATTATAGTGATATTAGGGTTTTAGTTTCTGATTTCTTGTGTTTGTTGAATTAAATTGAGAAGCTTGAAACTGAAGTCTCATTCATAGATTATACAGACTAGGAAGAAGAAAGGAGGTGTGAGAAAAGAGTTGATGAGGAAATTAAATCCAATGATAATACATGCCAAGAGTGTGGTGCTTTCTTCAATAAGCCTACTTATTTGAAACAACACATACAAAGTCATTCCATGAGGTACTTCTATTATTGCTCGTGTACTAGAAGATGTTGAAACTAGAGGAATGAAGGAGTATCATTTGGGTTTATCATACTTCTTTCATTATTATGTTAATATTAGCATTTTTGGATGTTATTGAATTAGTAACTTTACAGGAATTCATTCTTTTGTTAATGACACAAAAAAAATAGATATTGGCGTGAAGCATTGGATCCCAATATTAGAACTCCAAAATGCTCGAGGCTAAAAGCATGGCAAGTCAGATATCCTTCTAAGTTGAAAAAACATGATGATTCACATGGCAAGTCATTTGTCCATACAATTCTATTATACTCTTTCCTGTTTTAAAGTCATGTCTTCATAAGTCATTTTACATATAAACAGTTAATACTAAATAATTAATTTTACCAAACATCAAATGACAAACAGCTAATACAATCAGCTATCAGCTGATGCAATCAATTGATTGCCAAACAGGGTCTTTATTTTCTTGACGTCTCAAAAGCTCACACTATTCTATTTTTTAAATTTTTTTATAATAGTTTACTTTCATTTTCAAGAGTAGTTTACACTAACCAGAAATCTCTCAATACCCTTGGAAATATAATCTGCCATCAAATTATAAACAGTACACCTCCATATTTTGCTTTACTCGTTACATATTTCACACTTTTATTTTACATTTTCATATAATAATCTATTGCTACTCTCTTTCTGTGAGCTGATTTCTGTTGCTGTTTCAATTCCTCAACGCCAGCTTCTTACCCAATAAATTTCATCTATTATCTTTTTACTTCTTTCGTTCGGTCCACGTTGTTGCAATATTATTATTTGTTCTGTCATGATTTCTCATCGAACCAACACCTGATCAAAACCATGCAATCAAACATTATTCTCTGAACTATAACCAAGAGCTCATTTCACAAGGCTGTCGGTGGTGTTGTTGGAGTCATCCTCAAACGTTTTTGCTCTCAAGTGGGGGTGATAAAGGAGCAGTAAATACACGATAGAGAAGAGGAGCGTATCACCACATGTTTGTCGATCAACTTGGTTTTTAGAGTTTGAAGTTGCTGGTTAGACATGGATATTACCAAGAATGCCAGAACAACAACTGGGGAAGCCATTGGAGCTGCTGGAAGTTTAAATATATATAGCTGTCCCTTTTAAGACCAATTCCTGATATTTCAAAAATTGAAATATCTGATGGCAATAATTTCAAAAGATGGTAGGAGAGGATTTTCTGAATTTTGGATGTGTATGGGCTAGCATTTTCCTTGACAGAACTAAAACCTGCTCCAGAAATTTCAAATGGGAAAACAAACAACTTAAGCATTGGATTCTTGCCAATAAGGTATATCGATCGACACATAATTATAAATACCTTATCTAATAAATTGTTTGATGTTTATTGTCCTTACAAAGAAGCAAAGGAGATATGTGAATCAATGATTGTTATGTACATGACTGAAGATGTGGAAAGGAAAAAGTTTGTAATTGACAAATTTTATCATTAGGAAATGACAGACGATAAAGACATCAAATCTCAAATTAATGAATATTATAAGCTTGTGGAGGATCTCAAAGCTGAAAACATCAACTTACAAGAAGAATTTGTTGTGAGTTTATTAATTGAAAAGTTGACTAGAAACAACTAAAGCATAAAAACCGACAATTGTCACTACCAAATTGGATTGTGCACGTATATTATTGAAGAAACCAAATTGTAAGGAGTTTCAAGCAGCTAAAGCAAAGGAGATATCTTCGAAAGCCAATATGTTATAAAGTTACTCGAATTCCTATAATTACAAAACATATTCCAAAAATAAAAATAATAGTCGTAGACTTTATTTCAAACATTAAGTGAATAATTCCAATTTCAAAAAGAAAAGTTATTGATTTGTTTATGGAAAGCCAAGTCATCATGAACTTGAATGTAGGAAATGAGTGAGAAATGACAATCTTGTTAAACGAAATACGAATTTGGTTGAAGCAGATGGTAATGAAATTATAGTTCTTATTTCTTAAGTCAATGTTATAGCCAATATGAACGGTGGGTGGTAGATTCTTAGGCTACAAGGAACATATGTGCCAATAAAAATACTTTCACTACCTGTAATCGATTAAAGGAACGAGAAGAAACATTTTATCTTGGGGACTCTAGAACTACGACAGTTCTTGGTAAAGACAAAGTCCTTTTGAAACTCACATCTGGCAAGACTTTGGCATTGAATGAAGTACTTCATGTACCAACTATTAGAGTAATCTAATTTTAGTAACCTTATTGGGAAAAGTTGGGGGTTAGAGTGTTATTTGAATTTGATAAGGTTGTTATGACAAAAAAGTGATATATTTGTAGGGAAAGGTTACTATAATAAGGGATTGTTTTTATTTAGTGTTTATGAGATTATTAATGAAAATAATGCATGTTCTTCTACTTACTTGATTGATTATTTTGATTTATGTCTTTTTAGATTAGGTAATGTTAATTTTTCTTATCTTAACGATATGTGATTTGTTAGCCTAATTTTTGTTAATGGTAATGCGTATATAGATAAATGTGGTAGATATATGCTAAAAAATAACTAAGAAATCTTGTGCATTGTTAATATAGAATCTGAATTGTTAAGTTCAATTCATACTGATCTTGGTGATCTTAAACAAATTTTATTTAGAAGTGATAAGAAATATTACATAACATTTATAGATGATTTTTCTAGATATACTAAAGTGTATTTGTTAAAAATAATGATGAGGCTTTTAATATGTTTTTATTG
The DNA here is from genome assembly GCA_025629785.1 of Erythroxylum oxycarpum. Taxonomy (NCBI): domain Eukaryota; kingdom Viridiplantae; phylum Streptophyta; class Magnoliopsida; order Malpighiales; family Erythroxylaceae; genus Erythroxylum; species Erythroxylum oxycarpum. Next base: position 7,832,879 of record JAOTAZ010000007.1, on the reverse strand, counting down.
TATAAAATGAGGTTAAAAATAATTAAATAGGAAAATAAAAAGAGTTCAATCAAATATAGGAGGTGGATATATTTTGCTTCTAAATATCAATGTGAAAATGAAGGAATAATCCATGAAATTTCACTCCCTTCTTCTCCTGAATCAAATGGTGTAGCTAAAAGAAAAAAAGAACTTTAAAAGAAATGATGCAAGCTTTGCTTGTTAGTTGTTCTATTCCTGATAATTTAATATGTAAAGCTATGTTGTTTGTATGTCATGTACAAAATAAAATTCCTTATAAGAGAACTAGTAAGACACCACATGAGTTATGGAGAGGTTAGCCTCGTAATTTGAAATATTTAAAAGTTTAGAAGTGTCTTGCTAAGGTGATGTTACCTGATCGACTAATCCTACAAAAAAGAAAATAGGCTAAAAAACTTCTAATTACATGTTTATTAGTTATGATAATAATATTGTTGCTTATTGATTTCTTAGTTTGAAAAGTGACGTCCTTAATAGTACCACTATAATTGAGACAAAGAATGCAAAATGTTTTAAACATATTTTTCCATTTTCTAAGAAAAATTCTTATGTTCCCATTGGTAATATTGATTGTGAAAACTCTAGTAAGTTACTGAGGAGTAAAAGATCAAAAAAAGGATTACGCATGGAAATGATTTTTACATTTTTCTTGTTGAAAATGACCTTTTATCATTTTATAATGCAATTTCTTCTTTTGATGCACCTTTTTGGAAAGAATCCATTAAAAAAAATGAGATTGACTCTATTTTACAAAATAAAACTTGGGATTTGGTTCTAAACTTATTGGTTCTAAATGTATTTTCAAAAGGAAATTTAAACCGTATGGTTATACTGATAAATATAAAGCTCATCTGGTTGCTAAAGGCTCTTACTCAAAAACATAATATTGATTATTTTGATACTTATGCACATGTAATTATAATTTCATTAATTTGTATTTTGATTGCTTTATCTTCTATCCATAATTTATGTATTCACCAAACGGGTGTCAAAACTGTATTTTATATGATAATTTAAATGAAGAAATTTACATAGTATAACTTAAAGGTTGTGTTTTGCCTGGGTTTGATTTTTTTTTTAAATTATGAAAATCTATGTATGGCTTTAAACAAGCTTTTAAGCAGTCGTATGAAAATTTTGATCAAGTTTTATTAAGTGAAGTTTTCTCTTCTATTAAAGTGGATAAATGTGTGCATACTAAATTTATTGATGGAGAATGTGTGATCATTAGTTTATATATGGATGACTTGCTAATTTTTGGTACTAGTATTGATAAGTGCTTGATTGACTATATATGTACTCCCTAATGCTTATTGATTAATGTTATGTTGTGCTTAAGATACATATTTTGGATTATATTTTATTTTAAGTACAAGTTGGAGGAATAAGAATCAAAATGAGTTAGAAACATATCCTTAGTGTCATTCTATCAATTTTTAATCTTATTTGCCTAGTTGAAGCAAATGTTAAATACATTAACAATAGATCCCTCAGAAACTCTGTTTATGGCAACAAAAATATAATTGGTTAGAAAAAATATCCCTTCCTATAGAAATGGAAACATGTATTCATACATGGCAATATAATCAACAAATAATTAACGTTGATTATATAAATTGCAAATTTTGCAAAGTCAAAATGACTGACAGAATGAGAATACATTGTCCAAAATGTACAATAACAACTTGTGCATTTTGCGCGCAAATACACTTGGGCATACGTATTGAAAAGAAACAGTCCATGTATGTACCATCTATCTCAGATAAAGATAGAGTTATTAAAGAAACATTTGAATATATAACTCAGATACTTGCAAAAAATGAGAAATTAGTTGAAGAAAATAAAACACTTGATATAATTGCTCAGACATTTTTATCCGAGCAATTAAGTCAACAAGAAAAATTTGATGAAGAAAGACTCAAAAAGGAATTAAGAGCCTTAAATCGGCCCCTTACTATTTATAAAGTTGATACATCAGAGTGTCAACAAAGCATGGTGATACCCCCTATAACTTTTCGGTCAAAATCTTGAAAGAGGTTGAACATGCACGAATACCAAATAGAAAAACAAGTGGGGCAGCAGGATTTGATCTATATAGTATAGATTATACAGTAATACCACACTTTGAAAGAAAAAGTATATCAACAAGTATACGAATAGAAATCACTAGACCTGGAATCTATGGGCGAATAGCTGGAAAATCATCCATAGCAAAAGAAGGACTAGATGTAGCTTCGGGAGTTATGGACTTTGACTACAGAGGTATTATTTATGTCCTCCTTGTTAATCCAAGAAGAAAAGAATATTTTGTGGATATAGGAGATGCAGTTGCTTAGATTATATTTGAAAAATATTCTGTGCCACAAATCCAGTCTTCTGAAAAGTTGACTGAAACAGAGAGAATGACAAGTGTATTCATGAAAGAAAAAGAAGCAGTACTGACGGTATGCCCTGATGAAGCCAAATTGGGATTTCCAAAGAAAATAAATAATCAACTGTATAATCTTACAGTTGGCTTCAAGATTACTGGATGTAAGGAATTTGAAGTACAGGCAATATTAGATACAGGGGTTACTAAGTGTTGCATACGTTTGGAAGCTGTACCTAAGGAAGCCATAGAAAAGTCAAATGGCCTGTATCAGTTTATGGTATAAATTCCATATTCCATAACTATGGCTAACTACAAGCTTAAGGATGGGCTGATGACTATTAGGGACAATAGTTACAGAATACCTTTTACATTCTGTATGCCTATGGATTCACATGCTGGAGTCCAAATGCTAATAGGGTGTAATTTTATTCGAGCCTAACAAGGTGGAGTGAGACTGGAAGCAACAACAGTATCCTTCTACAAGAATATAAAGATGGTACAGACTAGCATAGAAATAATGGCACATTATGCTATACTAGAATTAGAGTTAAATTTGGAAAAATATTATGCTATTAAAGAAATGGTATATTACAATATTGGAAAAAGTATTCCACAATATACCAAAGAAATATGAAAAAATCTTACAGGAATTAGAAAACCTAGAATACATAGGTAAAGACCCACAGAAACATTGGGCCAAAAACAAGGTGGTTTATAAGCTGGATATTATAAATCTGGATCTTACTATTCAGGATAAACCACTAAAGCATGTTACTCCTTTAATGGAGGCCCAGTTTAAGAAACATACAGAAGCCCTATTAAATTTAGGCATCATTAGACCATCAACTTCTCATCATAGAACTATGGCTATCATAGTATACTCTGGAACAACAATTGATCCAGTAATGGGAGAAAGCAAGCATGAGAAAGAAAGGATGGTATATGACTACAAAAAATTGAATCAAAATACTCATAAGGATCAGTATTCCTTACCAGGGATAAATACTATCCTAAAGAAAGTTGGAAACAATAGGATCTATAGTAAGTTTGATTTAAAAAGTGGTTTTCATCAAATAGCTATGGAACCAGATTCAATACCATGGACAACATTTATAGTACTTGATGGGCTTTATGAATGGCTTGTAATGCCATTTGGCCTTAAAAATGCTCAACCAATTTTCCAAAGAAAAATGGACCATTGCTACAAAGGCCATGAAAATTACATTGCAACATATATAGATGATATATTGGTCTTTTCAGAAACAGCAAAGGAGCACAGAAATCATTTACAAATATTTTTTGATATTTGTGAAAAGCATGGTTTGGTACTATCAAAAGAAAAGATGGTTGTAGGAGTTCTAGAAGTGAAATTTTTGGGAGCTATTATCAGAAATAGGAAACTAAAACTACAACCTCATATTATAAAGAAATTATCAGAATTTCCTGAAGAACAGCTCAAAGAAAAGAAAGGGTTAAGATCTTGATTAGGCATTCTGAATTATGCAAGAAATTATATTCCTAAGCAAAAGGAGGTGTGTTAGGGTGAAAACGGGATAAGGAATGCAAGAAATGGACTCACTGCAACTTATACGCTATGTATATGACATACACAATTGTGTATGGGACTGTGTGAGTCACTAGAAGCTTATAGGAGTGCAAAAATGAAGTTTTAAGCATCCCTGTAACCTATATAGTCATGTGGGGACTTACACGACCTTGTAAGTGAGTTCACAACTATGTATTTTTTTCGTGTAGCTCATTGTGAAATTTATATTCACAGTTTCTGGAAAAACTGACATACACATGTCCATATAGCTAACCTTGTATTGTTACATAACCCTAATTTTATGTACAAAATGGCAACTAGGAGACTAAATGAGAGATGAAGACATTAGAGACTCAAAAGGAGGTAGATTCCTTTCCCTTCAGAGAGTTACATCGAGTTAAACTTCATCTTTCCACTTCAAAGGGGATATCGACGCTGATGAACATGTTTGGGCATTAATTAAGCTATTGATCTTGCACTTCACTCTCTTTTAGGGTTGAATATGTTATTCTATATTTAATGTTTTGAAGTTATATATTAATTATTTAGATAGGCCTACTAGATCATTCATGTATAGATTCATTGTCAGAATTTAGATTGTAATACGTAATTGTTGTACATTTGATTCATTTGTGGTAAACTAATGGTCAAGCATCATTAAGAATAACATAGCATAGGTTAAATGACTTGAGCTTATATGGTTATTATTTAGATTAACATGTTTTCTTATTATATAATGTGATTGTCATGTCAAATCTAAAGAGCTTATTCTAGGTTGTCTAATAGCTATATCTAATTAAAGAACTTGTTTTAATTAGATACAACCTAAGGGAGAACTGAGAAAAGTTTGTTTTTAATCTACGATTAATAGTTTCAAAGAAAGGTATAGAACATGACAATTAATTGTGCCATTTGTATGAAGGTTAAGATTGAACCTCTAACTAGATTTAAAGCCTATTGATTAATTATAGGAATTTTGTATCGTTTGCTTTAATTTGTCTTTAATAGTTTAGTTTTACTTTATTTCTTTAATTGAATTCAACCAAACTCCCACCCCCTTCATCCTACACATTAATTGATTCATTACAAAACCTAAACACACACACTCTGTGGCTATGATCCTTTCTCACTACTACTACAAATTTACTTGTGTAGAGTTAGTTTTTATTTTTTGGGGTATTTGACGTCTATCAAGTATTGATGTTTTATATAGCACTTAAAAATTCTTAGAATTACATTTTGATATGAAAGAAATGGGGAAAGCAAGTATTATCTTAGGTGATAAAATCATAAGGAATAAATATAGTATAATGTTATCTCAAGAACAATATGTTGAGAAATTTCTTAAAGTTCAATTATTTTGATGTGAAACTAGTTTCTACTCTTTATAATGCCAACACTCATTTAGTTAAAAATAAAAGTGATGATATGGCTTAGTTTGAGTATGCTCAAATTAGTGGGATTCATACACATTTAATGAACTTTACAAAATTTGATATAACTTATGTTGTGTAAACTAAGTAGGTATACTAATAATCCTAACCATGATTATCGAGTTGCTTTAGTTAGACTAATGGAATATTTAAGAGGTACTATTAACTATAGTATTTTATATAATAGATTTCTTGTTGTATTAGAAGGATACATTGATACTAATTGGATCTTTGATTTAGATAGATAAAATCTACTAGTGGATATGTATTTACTCTTAGTAGAGGTGCAATAACTTGGAAGTTAGTAAAATAGAGCATTATTGCTAAATCGATAATGGAACAAAAATTTGCAAAAAATGAAGTTGAATGGTTAAGAACTTCTTAGCAAATATTCTTTTAGGAATAAAACCAACACCATCCGTGTTTATAAATTGTGATTGCAAGGTTGCAATAATCATTGTAAAGAATAAAACTTTTAATGGAAAAAATAGACACATTCGTTTAAGACATTAAGTCTTAACGTAGTAGTTTAAAGATTAGAATTATATCCATTGTAAAGTCATAAATGAATTTGGTTAATCCTCTGAATAAATCATAAGGAAAGAAATAAATATTTGAAACATCGAGGGGAACGGAACTAAAGCCAATACAAGATATCAACAATGTTAGTAATCTAACCTATGTGATTGGCGATCCCGTGGATTAGGTTCAAGGTATAATAAAATCATTGATTGATTTTGAAAGGCACCATCAAATGTTTATATCCCTCATATAATGTGTGATTAGTGTTAAATTATAGCTTAAGTGAGAATGAGCTAAGCTCTTATTAAATTCCATATCCCTTACAGGTGGTGTCTTTGATTGTTGTATACACTTAATCAAATCACCTATATGAGTGAGAATGGGGCCTTTCCTATGAGAATTTGGCTAATCTCTAGAGCACTCATGAATAATCAGGCACAAGCATGGCCTATTAGCGTAAACATGTGGTGAACAGTAGATATGGTGGACGTATAATATGGCTAATAAGAACTACGATTTACAAAATACGATGTTAGTTCATAGGAACTTAAAGATTCATTAATAGTGCCGTGAGTTGTGACTTATCAAGTCTAGTCTCTAGTTCATAGTCTATAGCATAATAAATTTGAATTGTTACTCTAAATTTTAATCCAACAGTATTTAATTATATATATATATATATATATATTGTCTTTTTAAATAAATGGAGGATTGTTGCGGAGTTGGTGTAGCGCCCCTTTACTACAGGGTACACACTAGAACGCCCAAAGGTCATTCTGGTACATATAAGGGTGAGCTATGTTCGATCACTAAATTCACTTCATATGGCATGGTATCATAATTTACTTAAAAAGCATCATAAGGAGATCATAATATTTTAAAACCAACTTTTTCCTCATTTCATTTCACAAAATTGAAGTCTACATTGTGTCTTTCAACATTTTCCAT
>JAOTAZ010000007.1:7806208-7818460 GCA_025629785.1 Erythroxylum oxycarpum | reverse complement strand
AAATGTATACTATTCTTATATTTTTTTGAAATATATAATATTTATATTCTTATATTTTCTAAAGTCATGTCCTTATAAGTCATTTTATACATAAACAGCTCATACTAAACAGCTAATTTTACCAAACATCTTTAACAAACAACTAATACAATCCGCTGATCAAATCAGCTGATAGAATCAACTATCAGCTAACAGCTGATAGAATCAACTATCAGCTAAATGCAATCAGCTGATTGTCAAACAAGGCCAAGAAGCAAAGCACTAAAACGTTTTTCTTTTTGTCTTTTCAGGAGGAGTTGTTGGCGCAATAAGAGTTTTAAAGGCTGAAATGGTTTTAGGAAACTGATGTGGCTTTATTTATCTTGTCATGAACAGGGGACATTAAAGAGCAACAGCAATATGGAGCAATGAACAGTGGCGGCACATGAGACAAGAATGAAGCATTAAACGTGGAGAGCTGCTGATTGTTAAAGGGAGCTATTGGAGACTTGAAGTTGGCGCAAAAGATGAGAGGAACAGGGTCAGCACAAGGAGCTGTTAACGTTTATTCCTCACATCAACTGCTACAGTGAGACACACAAATAGATAGTAAGGGCCGGAGAACAAATCAAAAGAGGCTTAAAAAAAATAGAGTAAGAGCAGTAAAGTTAGTCGCTGGAACTGGAAAAATTCTCAACCATTTTTATTGTCCACTGTGAGCATTAGTTTTACATGATATTTATGACCTATTTTTGGAACATGAAAATGGAGATAACTGGCTAAATTTTTGATACCGGTTCAACGGAGATATCGACGCCAAGTCATGGTTAAGCTATTTTTGTCATTTTAAAGTTGTGATATGTTTGGATTGTTGTGTTGTTGGTATTGACTTTAATGGTTTTGGAATTAGTGATCTTGATATATCATTTTGATCATTTTATTTCGAACCTACTGCTAAAATATTGATTGTAATCCGTAATTGTTACTTTTGATATTTGTGAGTAGCATCTAACGATCGTTAATCGTTATGAACAACATAACTTAGGTTAGATAACCAGAACGTGTGAGGTTGATGCCTATATTAATCGTTTTTCAATTTATAATGTGATTGCCAAATTGAGTCTAGAGATCGTATCCTAGGTTATTCGGTAGGTAAATTTAATCAATGATCGTATCTTGGTTAAATACAACCTAAGGGAAAACCGAGATTTGTAGAACGTTCTACTAGTCTCAGATCAATAGTTCGAAAAGAATCGTAAAGACTTAGAATGAAAGAATATGCTTGATTGTGCTTAGGCCGAGATTGACCATAGAACCGGACCTTACCTATACTTGACACTTTCCACATTTTTTATTATTTGTTTTAATTTATTTTTGATAGTTTACTTTTACTTTAATTTTCTAAATTGTTTTAAAACCAAAAACACCCTTTATTTTTCGTGCATCAATTAATTTCATTCCGAAAATTAACCGAACATTCCCTACGGATTCGATCCTGACTTACCACAACTACAAATTTTAGTGTGCAGAGTCAGGTAAATTTTACAGAGCACTCGACACGCGCTGTCAGAGCAATTAAAGCGACAATATCCAGACATTACTGAAACTTCGAGGCAATAGCTATCTGGAGCAAACTGTGAGTGACCTAAATGGTCTCACTTGATTAATTGTTTATTTTAAATTATATATTGAGTTATTAAGTGAATGTGATTGTGTTGATTCTGGACATTGAATGTTCGAGGTATTTGATGCATGAATAATATATTGAAAGTGCTCATTGTTTGTGAATTTGGCGAAATAACTGATACTGAGCATTATTATTGAATGCCGGACCAAGGTCCGATGATAAATGTCAATTTGAATGTGAAACTAAAATCAAGTGACTGATTGAATATATGTGAATGTGATGCATTTCATTACATGAATGCATGACAACATAAAGGTTGTTGTGACCGGAGTAGCCACTGAAAAAGTGCTTAAAGTTTAGAATGTGGTAGGAGCCTCTGGCTCATTTGTTAATATACCTGCTATCCACTAAGGGATATAGGACAATATCTGAAACAAGCCCAACATCTACAAGGGATATGGGCCAGTAAAAAGGCACTCGGTTACAACAAAGTAATAATTAGAAGTGAATCTCATGTGCATTGCATTTATAATTGATATGTAAGTTTTAAATGATTGAAATGAACTGTGTGACTACTCTGAATGTGAAATGTGGAATAAGTTAACAAAGTGTTATGTGATGCTATATGATTATTGGTGAAAAGATGTGTATTATATGATGACATGAATTGTTGTGAACTTGAAACATGAACTGTATGTGTTATATCATATATGTTATAAATGAGCCATCGATGATGTAGCTCATTAAGTTTGCAGAACTTACTAAAATTGCAACATTGAATTTCAGATTTGAGTGAGGATACTAGTGACAGAAAAACTCTAGAAGAAGCATAGTTTTTGTACTTTTAAATAGAAAAAATGATTCAAAGATCGATTAGCTGAGATTGAAGGATTTAGATAAAATTTTTATATACTTCCTTATGTATGTAGCGTGTTCTATATATAGAGATGTAAACTTTGATTAGTTTTTGATAATGTACATGTATGGATGTTATTGTAAAGCTACAATGTACATATTCATTTTTATGAAATGAAAATAAAGAATTGAGTTTTAAAATATTGTGGAATTTACGCATTAAATGATGATGTCATGATTAAGTTAGTGTCGTGATTGTTCTAACATGTCACCCTTCTAAAATACGTACTCAGATAACTTTCAGAATGTCAAATTTATATCATGTGAGAATAAGGTGCTACATAAGTTATATCTTTGACAAGCAAAAGAACTTTAGGATCCATTACATAAAGACATGGCCATATATTTAGAAATTGAAAATAGTAAGATTCATAACCTGGGGACACGTTTACGGCCCAAAGTCATCATTTTGATAGTTGAAAATAGTAGGATCCACGACCTATGGACACACACACACTTGTGCCTTTGGATACGGAACCTTTTGCCAAGAAGCTAACCTCCGTTGTTGGAGCCGTGCATACACTCCAAACCATGTTCTAAAATTTTCAAATCAAAAACTCCTCATGTGTCATGCTAAAATTTTAAAACCTATTTTTGTGATCATTCTCTTTACTTTTTTAAACATTCACTATAAAAGTTACTTGTTTCTTTTAATATTATGTGCCTATTATTTGACTCAAAAATATTAAATAAATAAAATATCAGTAACAGGTGATGAGGGCTTTCCACGTTTTTGAAACGACTAAATGAGCTGTTTGAGAAGACGATAAGAGCAAGCAAACTGAGTCGAAAACACAACACGTCAAGCATCCAACCACTGATTAACTGTATTACGCTTATTAAATAAGAACCTCACTCGTTAAAATTTCATCCACATATCGAAAGGTGTCCTAGTCAGCCATAATCATCACTCGCTCGCTCCCTCTCCCTCACCTCACTCGTTCCTTTTACCAATTTTCACGGAACCCAAGACATAATCCCGTGTCCGCCAATGCCAAGATAATACATTATTAACACCTACAGTAATCATGCATCAATGATGGGCCTCGACTTTTCTCGTGTTCTTCTTCGATGGCCATATCTCTCAGCTACACCCACGCTTCCCTTAATTTTCTTTCTTTCTCGTCCATTTTAGTTCTTAATCGCTTACCCATTACTGGATTTCTCCTTCTCTTGATCTTGCTCCACTCTCTCTTATAGGCGTCGTCCTGTAATTATAGTTGATTGATACCCTTTTGTTAAACTCCTCGCTTCTCCTTTTTTCTCGAGAAAATAAGCGGAAAAAACACTGTTTGGGCCTTTTTCTTTTTGCCTTGTTTATGGTAGAACGTTAAGTTCTGAATCACGCCCAAAACTTTTTCCTTCTTTTCTTGCAAAGGGAAAACAAACAGATCTTCTCGTTCTGATTGGTTTTGAAAATATTTGGAGAGAAGAAGGAAACAGAGTAGCGTTTTCTTCTAGTTTTGATTGTCTGATATGAAACGAAAATAGACCTTTTTGGTTGATTGGTTGAACTTGATCGGCCTATTAAGGCAAGTTAAGTTTGCGTCAGGCGTCTAGGGATCCGATATCCTGTGTCTCTTCTTTTCTACCAGTTGGGATAGGTTTAACGTAATCCCAGAGATTTTGACCGCAGATTTCAATGGTGTCTGTTTTTCTTTACCATATTGTCGGGGATCTGACAGTTGGAAAGCCGGAAATGAACGAATTTTATGAGAATGAGACGATAGAATCGGCGATCCGGGCAATTGGAGAGTCAACAGAATGTGGGATTCCTGTGTGGAAGAGAAGATCGCATGTGGGTGTGTTAGAGAATAGTGAAATGAGGCAACAGAGGTTTATAGGAATCCTCAACTCTCTTGACATTGTGGCTTTTTTGGCCAGAACTGAGTGTTTAGAGGATCAGGAAAATGCCATCAAGACTCCAGTGTCTGAGGTTGTTGTTCCTAACAATTCTCTGCTCAAACTTGTTGATCCTGCCACACGGTTAGTTCTTGCTTCCCCAACTTATTTGGATGGCATTTATTTTCTTCTGAACTGTTCTTTATTTTTATCATTATTATTTCGCTTTTGCGAAAGGTAAAAACCGTGTTAGTAATAGCGTTCAAAGGGAAACTAGAACAAACCAATTCCGACAACACCACTGGTGCTACAAGCCAGTACTATAGCAAGGAAGGAAAAAAGATGCCCTGAGCTTCAAAGGCTATATAACAACTGTTCATGAGCTAATCTAATACCAGAGGCTGGAAGTGAGCATGATTTTGCTAGCGTATCTTCCAGTTATGAGCAAAGCTAGAGTGTTTATAATTATATCCAGTTGGAGTTGGAGACATTCCTCTGGCAAAAAAACGCTTCCCTTGTCCACTCTATAACTCTGCAGTATGGAGGGTTTAATATCCTGTTGTGAGTCCCTGAAAATTCTGATCGATAACTCTGCAGTATAGAGTGTTTAATGTCCTGTCGCGAGTCCCTGAAAACTTTGCGGCTCCTCTTTATCCAAATTGCATAAACCAGACAACCAAATGCCATCTTAAACTCTACACTGATCGTCCTTCTTCTGACCCTTGAGTTTTGGTTTTACAGTACGATAGAATTGCAGGTCTCATCTCAAGTTAGGCTTATGGTTATTCTTGATGTCTTGTCTTCTAATTTGGATTCTGTGCTTCTCTGGATCAAAAGGACAAATTTAGCATCTGCTATGTCTCATGACGAATTTTCTGCAAATAAATTTTAATGTTATTCTTAACTATTTATCATCACTTTCTATACAGACCTCAAAATATGATGTTTCACGCGGTAGATCTTTTATTCATCCTTTGGTAAACATATTGAACGAATTTATGATTTGATTATATGAAGTGCTCATATGTTTCTTGATTGGTGTGGGGTTAAAGCTCTGATTGCAGTATTTGTCATTTCGTCTAGAATGAATGGGGAGTTTTTGACACCCCTTTTTGGGTGTCACTAGCAAGTCTCCATAAAATACTTAAAATCCTCTTGCGTTATTTCACCTTTTTGTTTTGTTCTCTGCTGTAATTGTTTTTCCCAGTTTTATTCCTCAATTATATGACACCTTTTCTATTTTTACATTTACTCTTTCCTGCGGTTTATTGTTTTAAAATTGATGGTCATTAAGCTTGGATAAAATTGCACAATCATCTTTGAGTATTTGTTATGTATAAATGTTACTAGTCTTACTCCTGGGGCTTGATTACAACTTTTAATTGCTTTGTTGTTGAATCTTTCACTGTATCTGTTTTACAAGTTTTTACAACCTACAGTTAGGGAATTGTTAATTTATCTGGGGGAATGATTTCTTCATGTACAGGGTGACGCTTTTGATATATAGATTCCTGCTATGGCTGTTTAATACACAGCATCTAGATGTTGATAATCGCCCATTTCTGGCTTTTGGTGCAAAATAACATTTCCTCGTGTATGTTATCGCTCTTGGAAAATGGAATGCATTTGATTAAAATTCTTAAAACTCGAAAGGATTTCAGATTTTGTTTTCCTATACTAGCTGGATGCTGGTTTCGTTGATGCCAAGCATTGGAGATGAAACTCTCCATTTAGTGTGGGATGTTTGAAATACTATTTCAACTTAGATAACAGAGAGGAAAGCTTAGGAGATGTTGGGAAGCTTTTCTTAAAGCCGGTTTCGGTTCTTGATGTGCTTCTAAAATAAGGAAGAGATTGTAAAAGGAGTACAACAAGTCTAGACCTAGAAGTTCTCAATTTGTGATCTATGATGGATTATAGTAATAACTGTGACAAGATTGGGTAGTGGTTGGGTGCCAGTAGTGTTGGTAAGGATGGTGAGTACTGGTTCTGTTGAGATGATAATCATAGGTAAGTCCCGGACAAGGATCAGTGGAGCAAATTTGTTTTTAGAACAATTCTCCATCTAATAAACTTTTTTTAGAACATAGTTTGGAAAAAAGTTTAAGTTTTGTTATTCTGGTAAAGGCACATGATGCTGTAGTGGCTATGTTCCCACATGAAATTAATTATTTTTGGGTGTTACTGTAGATTAATAGATGCATTGGAAATGATGAAGCAAGGTGTAAGGCGTCTACTAATCCCCAAAGGCACTGTGTGGAAAGGAATGAGCAAGCGGTTCTCGATCCTGTATAATGGTAAATGGCTTAAGAATGCTGAGGCATTCAACAACAGCAGCAATAGCCTTACTATCAACACCAGTCGCCCTTCCTCATCTTCCACAAGTTCACGGGACAAGTTCTGCTGTCTTTCTAGAGAAGATGTTATCCGGTTCCTCATTGGCTGTCTTGGCGCTCTAGCCCCTCTCCCACTTTCCTCTATCTCGTTGCTTGGAGCTGTCAATAGAAACTTTAGCTTAATTGAAGCCTCGATACCAGCCATTGAAGCTACGCAAAAACTACCTCAAGACCCTTGTGCAATTGCTGTTGTGGAGGTTGCACCAAATGATAAACACAAGATCATAGGGGAAATATCAGCTACCAGATTATGGAAATGCGATTATTTAGCTGCAGCATGGGCCTTGGCCAATCTCTCGGCAGGCCAATTTGTGATGGGAGTTGAGGATAATCTGAGTGCAAGATCACTACCTGATTTTACGGTGAATTCGATTGCTGGTGATAACGACGCAAGTAATGGTACTGGATCGACAAGGACAAGGAAATTTAGCAGTCGGAGCATTGGGTTCAATCCTGGGAGCTCAAGTTTTGGAATGGGAAGGAGCATGTATAGGGGCAGAATTGCTCCTCTGACATGTAAAACCACAAGTTCCCTAGCTGCAGTCATGGCTCAGATGCTGTCTCACAGAGCGACTCATGTATGGGTTACTGAGGAGGATAGTGACGATGTTTTAGTTGGGGTTGTAGGTTATGCTGACATCTTAGTCGCCGTAACCAAACAACCTGCTACAAATAATCCCATGATGAATCGACCTTCTGAGGGATTTGCAGCTGAAATTCATAACTGACTTACTGATAAAATGATGTTGTTATAATGTTATTTCATTGTAAGTTTATGAGGTTTCATTTTCATTTTCACAAGATTTTATTCCCTTTTAAGATACGTAAAGAGGTGAGCTTCTGGCATTCAATGGAAGATGCTTGGTTAAGTCAGTGGTATAATAGAATCATTGCAGCACAACAATTCTGGTGCGACCATGTTTCTAATTTCGCCGGCGTTCTCTTTTTAATCAGCTACTTTTTCTTGTGATTTTAAAGCATTAACAGGAATATTTTCAGTGCCACCACAAAAACATTTTTACTTCCCATTTTCTGCTATGTTTTCTGTTTCTTATACCTATCGTGGCACGGGCACCAAGATTGATAGCTAATAGCAACCATATTGATAATCACAACCTATATGAAAGCTAAATTTTAGGGTTAATGACAACTTCTCTAGCACTTTCCAAGTAGGAGAATATATGTTTAATTATAGCGGTATAATTAATTATAGGTTTATTAGAAGCTCTTATAATTATAGCGGTATAATAAAAATAAATCGAATTGAATTTTAAAATCTGGTTCAATGCCTAATCAAAGTGAATTTTAAAATAAAAATTTCAATCTTCAAATTTGGAATCTTAGAAAAATCAAGTTTGAAATTATTCAATTTGTTTTAAATATGAGTAAATTTCGGATTGAGGTCATTTAAATTGAATTGAACCTGTTATTATTTTTAATTACATATTATACTTCAGTGTTAACAAAAGCAAGCAACTAACTTGTGTTAAATGAGTCCTTGTTATGGGTAAAAGATACATTGGTTATTTCAAAATTCTATAAATAAGATCGACATATTGATGGAAAAAATAAAAAGACAAATCAATAAAACAATAGTTGGGTCATAGCCAAGGCCACTGCCTTGAAAGCGATTTCAGCGGACGTTGGTGCAATCCAGATGCTGGCCGCTCCCTAAGGTTAACACAGCAAGCTCTTACACACGTGCACTCAGGGCAAGAGAATGGAGGCCGCACAATAGTTGTTCGAGGAGGAAGAGGAACACACGAGAAAACAAAAGGAGAGTCTTGAGTGATAGATGTTTTTCAGAAGTTACAAAGAAGAAGAAAGCCTCGGTTTTTTGTAAGGCCAAAAAAGAATAACCGTAGCACAAAACCAGGAGAAGATAAAAGGAACTGTAACATTGAACGGTTACAAAATTAAAGAGTCCAGATCTAGATTCAATGAATCTAACATGATAGTCATATCAGTCCATAACTCGCGGGTCGCGCCCAGCCTAGCTCACCTTGACCAAACTGGGCGGGTGGCGCGCACCTGTGAGATGAATGATCTATCCAGCTCCAACACTCTAACAAAAGACCCAAACTAAGCAACTGAAATAGTTAGGAAAAACGACAACAATATAAAGAAGTGTAAGTCCCCTTATTCAACCCATATGAGACAAGCAAATGTCAATAGAAGAAGAAGAAATAACCAATAAAGAGAAGGGCATAGAAGTTGTCATTATTCCAACATTCCCCCACTAATGGCAAGCTGAAATAGAAAAGATTACTTGAGCAAAAGGATGGTTTGATACTTAAATGTTAATAACTATCGATTAAATTAACACATGGTGAACTGAGGCAATAACCAAGTTCAGTTAGTGAATACAGATCTTGAACTAAGAGAACTTTAATTGAGACCTCCACAACACATATCATACCTCAGTTTGTGCAAACTCCGCGATACAATACGTGCGCTATTCTTGGTCATGCACTTACCTTGGGTCTCATGAGTGCTTTAGAAAGACAACCCAGGTCTTTCACAGAAGGTAGCCCACCTTCAAACTCAAGTAGGTGAATCCATCAAGTGCTTCTCATTAGCACCACCCTAACGAGCTATGGATCTATTAAGAGCAAGTGCTCAACCTATAAATAGAGTTTGGTGAATTTGTCAAGTCCATCTCTTGAAGACCAGCCTTATATGGACTATAGATTAATTAAGAAACTAAGCTCAACCTTTTTTTGGGTCAACAGAACACATCATAGGGATGAGTAATGACCAAAACTTTCACTCAATGAGCTTAAGCCCCATCCCCCTCAACGTTTCAAGAACTAATCTCCTCGATGATCCTTTAGTTAAAGGACTAACTAGATTCCTTTCAAATCTTACAAATTCCAAGGAGATAGCACCATTCTTGAGTATTTGCTTCACCACTCCATGTCTTATACAAAAGTGTCGCCTTTTACCATTGTCTATGTTGTTCTTAGCAACTCTAATTATAGCCTGAGAGTCACAATGCAATGGAACAGGTGTAGATAGTCTGCCTCATTTGGGCACATCTGTTAATAGATTTCGAAGTCAATCTGCTTCTTGACTTGCCAACTCTAGAATAGTAAATTTAGATTCCATGGTGGAATGTGCTATACAAGTCAGTTTTGCAGACTTCCAGGTAATAACTCCTCCTCCCAATGTAAATATATAACCACTAGTTGAACTAACTTCATCATTGTTAGATACCCAATTAGCATCACAATATCCTTCAAGCGCAACAAGAAACTTGCTAATATGCTAGCAATAGTTCGTGATGCCTTTCAAATACTTAAGCAATCGATGAAGTGCATTCCAATGTTCATTACTAGGATTATGTGTATACCGACTTAAACGTGAAACAACATAGGCAATATTAGGTCTAGTATAGTTCATAAGAAACATTACACTACCAACAATCTTGGCATAATCACTTTGTGATACACTATCACCTTTGTTTTTCATGAGATGAACGCTAGAATCATAAGGAGTTCTTACAGGTGTAACATCAAAATAATTGAATTTACGCAATACCTTTTGAATGTAATGAGACTTACACAAAGAAAAGTCATTCTCAGTTTTGAAAATTTTAATTCCAATGATCACATCGGCCTCTCGTAAAACTTTCACAGCAAAAATTGAGAAGATAAAAATTTCTTAGTCTCATTAACCACATCAATAGAAGCACCAAAAATCAACATGTCATCCATATAAAAACATATAAATACACTTATGATCTTTCCATTTTGGACAAGAATCAGAAGCATTAACAATAAAACTATTTTGAGTCAGGGTGCTATTGAATTTCTCATATCACTGTTTTGGAGCTTATTTAAAACCATATAAGGACTTCATAAGTCTACAAACCTTGTTTTCTTGACCAGGCACCTCAAAGCCTTTGGGTTGCTTCATATATATTTACTCCTCTAAATCCCCCATTCAAAAAGGTTATTTTTACATCCATTTGATGCACAACTAAATCATGGATGGCGGCAAGGGCTATCAGAGTATGAATAGTGACAATCTTAGTCACAAGTGAATAGGTATTGAAGTAGTCAATCCCTTTTTTTTTTGGTCAAAACCTATCACCAGAAACCTTTCAATAGAGCCATCATGTCTTCGTTTCCTTCTAAACACCCACTTACCACTAGTAGGTTTACATCCATTAGGTAAGTCAGTAAGATCCGACATACAATTAGCCTAAAGGGATTCTAATTCACTGTTTATGGCCTCCTTCCAAAAAGGAGCATCTATGGATGTTACTGCTTCTTTATAGGTAAGGTCATCATCTAGAAGAAATACTGACACAATGTTCTCAATTATGACATCAAAGTTCTCAATCTCAACTAAGAAAGTAGTAATAAAATCTAATCCAAAACTATTTTCGATTTTACGCCTCTTACTCCTCCTAAGTTCAATATCTGGCTAATTATTGACAGAAGCAGTAGCATGCACAATATCAAAATGCACAGAAATATGATCACCATTTACAATTTCAAAATCAGCTGGCAAACTCACAGACTCATTTTTCCTATAAGGAAAAACATGCTCAAAAAATTCAACACCTCTTGATTCAGAAATAGTATTATCACTCAAAGACATAAATGTATAAGCTGCACTATTTTGAGCATAACCAATAAAAACAACGTCAAAAGTTTTAGGCCCAATATTAGGTCTCTTGAAGTTAAGTAAACCAACCTTAGCTAAGCACCCCCACACTTTCAAAATTTTCAAATTAGGGGCAAATCCTTTCCACAACTCTTATGGGGTTTTATCTAACTTCTTATGTAGTTCTTTATTAAGAATATAGTATATAGAGAGTATAGCCCCTCCCCATAAATTATCAGGCAAATTGGAACTTATCAACATAGTATTTATCATCTCTTTAAGGGTTCTTGTCTTTCTTTCCACTATATCACTTTGTTGGGGACTGTTAGGTGTACTAAGCTCATGTATTATACCATTCTAATCACATAAATTTTTAAGAAAATTTGTGCTATACTCACCACCTCTATTTGACTTTACTCTCTTGATTTTTCTTTCAAGTTGGTTTTCCACCTTTGCTTTGAATTTCAAAAACATGTCCTCAACCTCATCTTTAGTTCTTAGAAGGTAAACCTTAGTGTACCTCGAAAAGTCATCCAGAAAAGTCACATAATACTTTTTACCTCCTTTGCTCATGATATTCTTGAAATCTTACGAATGAATAAGCTTTAAAAGTTCTATCTTTCTACTTGTGATAGATTTAAAAGGTTTCTTAGTATACTTGGTCTTAGTAAAAATGTTGGACCCCGAACTTTTGGTAGAAATTAGAAATATAAAATAAATTTTAAATGAGTGTTTTTGAATATGAATTTTGTTATAGATGTTATTATGCCTTAAGGAAATTGATGAGAAAAGAAATTGATTAGTTTTGATGACTTTGATATTCGAATAGATTTCTATGGGTTATGAAAGTAAAGTGAATGAGTGGATTGAAATGGAAAT
>JAOTAZ010000007.1:7787809-7800128 GCA_025629785.1 Erythroxylum oxycarpum | reverse complement strand
CACTGGGATTTTCCTACAGTGGTATCAGAGCCACTTGTGTTCCATATAAAGGAGAAACCATAACATGTGTGATGCTGTCGATTGGTTGTGACAGTTGTGCATTCTGATTGTGTTGAATTCGAAATAAGCATAGTGATATTGTTTTCAAAATTTTCTTGCCCAGATTTGCTCATGAGATGTTGCTGAATATTTTTGTGGAAGGAAAAAATTTAACAATGTGATTTGATAGGTTTTTGCTAATTAATTCCCTACTATTTTAGTTGTTATGTTTATGCACATTACATGAATAGGCATGCTTGCAAATTCGAGAATAAATTCTAGAAACGTTTTTTGGGATTTTATTTCACAAAACTCTTTCTAAGATTTTTATATATGTCTATGAAGATGGAAAAATGTTTTCGAGGTAACTAAATATTTATTTGAGAATTTCTTGTGTACTGTTGGGAATGTCTATGTTGAGGAACACAGATTTTGGATTGGCATGGTTGCTAAGGTTGTTTGAGCTTTTTGTTGGAAATAAATTCTGAAAAAATTCGTGGAACATTTTGTGAACATGTTATAGCCTCTGTAATTTTCTCAGAATTTAGTGAAATTGTTTCAATGATTGTTTCAAGCAAAAGATAGAGCTAGACAATTTTGAGAAAACTACTGGACCTGGTTTGTTTGAAGTGTTGATTGTGTGTTTTTTGGTTTCAATGACTCGGATCTTTTTTTATGTGATCAGAAATATGTTACATTGATGTTGTAAGCATGCCAAACTGATTTTCTTGAAATTGGGTCTCCAAAAATTTTCAGATGTCAAATACGTCATATTAGTGTGTCATTGGTATATTCAATTGTCTTGATTGTTTTGGCCATCACAAGTTATGTGACAAGTGCCAAAGTAGTCTTGATGAAGTGGAGACTACCTATAGATACTTACGGTGATAGTTTGATGTTCTCAAATTATTTGGAAATCTAAGAGAATAATATTGTATTAATCCATTTTGAGTATTTCAAGTGTAGTATGACTAGAAATGGCAAGCATAATACAATTAAAGTATTTAATTGGTACATCAAAGTGGAGGGTATTACACTTGGTATATTGGTATTTTGAATTGGAATTGAAAACATATGGATTGAGGAATTAGTCGATGCCAACATTAGAAAGTAACTCAATTCAAGAGTTGAATCGAATGTCAAATCTTTAGATGCATAACACATCACAACCTATATAGGAAAACCTTGTGAGATGATTGCATTAAAGAATGCATGCTAGAGTTGGTTAGGTGGGATGATGGATAGTTATGGATATAGATTCAATGTGATTGATGAAACATCCTAAATCATTCCATATAGTCATTGTGATTATAATCTTACGACTTATATGAGACCAGAGTATGAAATCCCTCACACATAATATAAAAGCTAACGCCTTCTATTAATATGGGGAGAACCAAAAATATTTTAGAGTTAGGGTTGTTGGGTAAACCCAAGCCTGCTATACGGATATGTTCGAATCATTGAAATAAGATATTCGGACGAATGGGTCGGTTTTCACTAGAAGCATTGATTTGTTAAGTAAACTAAAGGTCAACATAGACAGAGGTGCAATTGGGTAGCATACATCAAATGTACGTGCATCAAAAGTTGATAACCCAATGTGTGTACATACAATACGGGTTGATAGCACTAGACGATAGTTGTATCTATGATGTAATTGATATGACCGATACCTACCGATTGACCTAAGGTGGCTTGTTGGGTAAACCCAAAATCATTCTTAGTAATGTCGGATATCGACGCACTTGGACACTTTGTCATAATTTTTCTTGGATTTGTAGTAAGGGCTATGGGTTCTTTGAAAGTAGTAAATTCCATATACATGTTATGAAAGTCCTTATGATCATGCATGTATTTATATTCTAACATTCTTTATCTCTGCACATTTAGGTTGATTGAAGATGTCTTCTAGTGTGAATTTGTGCTCACTTACGGATCCTAATAAATTAATTGGACCCAATTTTCTTAATTGGTTGAAAAATCTAAGAATTGTTCTCAGATTTGAGGAGCTAGGATATGTCCTAGATGTTCAACTTCCTAATCCACCTATTGTTGATGCTTCTGATGAGGATCAGAAAGCATATCATAAGCATCTTAAAGATAGTGACTTGGCTACCTGTATTATGTTAGCCTCTATGTCACCAGAGCTACGGAAGCAACACGAGTTTGTGGATGCTAATACCATAGTGTTTCATCTTAGAGAGATTTTTTAAGAGCAAGCTCGATTTGAAAGTTTCGAGACCTCAAAGCTGCTCTTCATGACTAAGATGACTCCGGGGACATCTACAATGCAGTATGCACTAAAGGTGAATGGTTATATTGAGAGGTTGGCCATCTTAGGTTTTGTTATGGACTATGAATTAAGTGTTGTCTTAATTCTGGTTGGATTGTCTGATTGTTATTCACAGTTTGTGTTGAACTATCGGATGAACCAAATCTCCATAACAATCCCTGAATTGATCAATTTGCTCAAGACAGCAGAGTAAGCTATCAAGAATGATAGCAAGTCAGTGCTAGTGGTAGACTCTTCTTCTTCTGGTTTAAGAAAAAAAGAACCTAAAGAAGAAATGGTCTAAGAAACCAAAAGGAAGTGCAACCAAAAAGAAACTGCGTCGAAAGGAACTTGTTTCCATTATGACAAGACTATCCACTGGAAACGAAACTATAAAGTCTATCTGGAGTCTTTGAAGAAGGAGCAAGCATTAGATGCCCCAACTCCTTCAGGTATGTTTGTCATTAAGGTTAATACTGTTTCTAATCCTGACATATAGGTATTAGATACTGGTTGTGGCTCACACATATGTAATGATATGCAGGGCCTCAGAGACAATAGACAGCTCATGAAGGGAGAACTGGACCTGCAAGTGGGCAATGGAGTAAGAGTTACTGGATTAGTTGTAGGCACTTATTTTTTGTCACCCCTCAACGGGCTTGTAGTTAAACTGGATTATTATTATTTTGTGCATATTTTAATAAAGAGCATATTGTCTATTTCTTGTTTAAATAAAGTTAGTTTCCATTTGAATTTCAATAGCAATGGTTATTCTATTAGTTCAATGGAATGCTTTATGGTACTGGTATATTATGCAATGGAATTTACATATTAGATATGTCGCATTCAATTATGAATGTCAATGACAGGAAAAGACATAAACGAGATAATTTAAAGTCAATTAACTTATGGCGTTGTCACCTTGGCCATATAAATAAGAGACGCATAGCTAAGCTTCACAAGAGTGGTAGTTTAAGGTGATTTGATTATGAATCATATGACATGTATGAATCTTGTTTATTAGGCAAGATGAACAAGTTATCCTTTAAGGGGAAAGGTGAATGAACTATTAGATTATTAGACCTAATACATTCAGATGTATATGGTTCGATGTCCATCCACACTAGAAGTGTTTTTTTTTACTTTATTACCTTTATCGATGATTATTCTCGATATTTGCATCTAATAAGATACAAATCTACTGCATTTGAAAAGTTCAAACAATTCAGACATGAAGTAGAAAACCAACTTGAGAACAGTATCAAGACACTGCATTCTGATCGAGGTGGGGAATACTTAGACCAAGAATTTTTAGATTATCTTAGAGATAATGGGATTTTATCTCAATGGAATCCACCTTGCACACCACAGCATAATAGTGTGGCCGAAAGGATAAACCAAACCTTGTTGGATATGGTACGGTCAATAATCGGCTTTGCAAATTTACCAAAATCTTTTTTGGGGTATACACTCTAGACAGCTGTTTATTTGCTAAACAAGGTTCCAACAAAGACAATTAATGTTACTCCATATGAGATGTGGACTAACAAAAAATCCTATCTTTCTCATTTGAAATTTTGGAGTTGTCCGGCATATGTGAAGTGGATATAGTTAGATAAACTTGATGTGAAGTCTTACAAGTGTTTGTTCATAGGATATCCTAAAGAAACAATAGGATATCAATTTTACCTTGCTGAGGAACAAAAGGTATTTGTTTCAAAGCATGTTGTCTTTTTAGAGAAAGAGTTTGTTTTAAAAGAAGACAGTGGGAGCAAAATTAAACTTGAAGAAGTTCAAGATGCTCGAACAGACGCAAATCAACTGTTTAAACCTAAGACTTTGACTTATATATATGAAGTAGCAGTTTAACCTTCTTTAACACAAGAAGTTCATAGGTCACGTAGGATACGCTTTGTTCCAGAGAGATATGGATTTTTCGTGTTTGAACAGAATGATGTATTGCTCATAGAAGATAATGAGCCTACTACCTTTGAAGAGGTTCTAAAGGGTATAGAGTCTGACAAATGGCTTAGTGCCATGAAAGCAAAAATGGATTCCATGTATGAAAACCAAGCATGGATTTTGGTTAAGGCACCCGAAGGAATAAAACCCATAGGGTGTAAATGGGTTTTCAAAAAGAAAACCGATATGGATGGTAATGTGATTACCTATAAAACAAGGCTTATGGCTAAAGGTTTCCGTCAAAGGTGAGGAATTGACTATGACGAGACCTTTAGCCCAGTAACAATGCTTAAATCTATTAGGGTACTCCTAGCCATTGTCTCTCATTATGATTATAAGATATGACAAATGGATGTGAAGATAGCTTTCCTAAATAGAAATCTAGCCGAGGATGTGTATATGACACAACCAGAGGGCTTCATCTCCTATGATGGTGAAAAGGTATGCAAGCTTCATACTTCATAAATCCATCTATGGATTGAAACAAGCATCCAGGAGTTGGAATATCTGCTTTGATGAGATAAACAAAGAGTTTGGTTTCTCACAAAATCCAGATGAACCCTGTGTGTATAAGATGGTCAGTGGGAATGCAATTGTATTCCTTGTGCTTTATATAGGTGACATATTATTACTAGGAAACGATGTCTCTATGATACAATCTGTGAAGATTTGGTTGTCCAAACAATTTTCCATGAAAGATCTTGGTGAAGCAACTTATATCTTCAGGATAAAGATCTATAGAGATAGATCAAAAAGGTTGCTTAGTCTTTCGCAATCAACATACATAAACAAGATGATAAAGAGGTTTAGCATGGACTAGTCCTAGAGAGGGTATCTTCCCATAACTCATGGGATAAAACTCTCGAAATCTATGTGTTCTAAGACACAAGATGAGAGGACGCGCATGAATATGATCCCGTTTGCATCTGCAGTAGGATCTATCATGTACGTTATATTATGTACGAGACTCTATGTATCATATGCTTTAAGTGTTATGAGCAGATACCAATCAGATCCTAGTAAGGGTCACTGGGTGGCTATCAAGAACATCCTTAAGTACTTGCAAAGGACTAAGGATGTTTTCTTGATATATGGAGATGGAAATCTAAAAGTGAGTGGGCATATAGATGCCAGTTTTCAATCTGATAAGGATGATTCGAAATCTCAATCAGGTTATATATTCACACTAAACGACGAGGCGGTCAGTTGGAACAGTTCCAAACAAGAGATGACTGCCAATTCAACAACCGAGGTAGAGTACATTTCTGCTTCAGATGCAGCAAAGGAAGCAGTTTGGATCACGAAGTTAATTGCTGAACTTGGTGTGGTTCCTAGCTGTGATGGGCCCATATAGTTGTATTGTGACAACAATGGGGCTATTACGCAGGCGAAGGAACCAAGGTCTCATCAATGATTTAAGCACGTACTTCGTAGATATTATCTGATTAGGAAGATCATTGGTCGAGGTGATGTACAGATAGAGAGAATTCCCACCGAGCATAATTTTGTTGATCCGTTAATAAAGCCATTGTCACAGAATAACTTTGATTCTCATGTACTCGCCTACGGTATTAGATACCAAGACGATTGGCTTTAAGTTAAGTGGGAGATTTGTTAGAATAGTGCCCTAAAGGTAATCACCTTTAGTGTGTTTTGTACAAAGTTGTGTATAGACTTTATTTTCAATAAAAAAAGAAGGGCATATTTCATTAATTTTGTGTTCATTATTTATGATTTGATATTGATCTATAAGAAAATTAATGAAATCTATGATATATGAAATAGCATGAAGGAAATCATGAAGTGATCATACTACTGAGATTCTTATCATATGCAATTATGTCAGTATCTAAATTATCCCTAGTCATAGGATTAATGAGATTAGGTATCGTTAATCTGGATAGACTAGCACATGTCGGACTCCTTGATTTGATCAAGCAGTGGATCTCAAAAACTGTAAACAGGAGATGTTTAGAGTTGAGATGTGAATGCTTACTAGAGGTAGTAAGTACATCGGATGACATACCATGAGATCATCACATGGATGTCCTATTCTAATATTAGTGATAATCTCATCATAGAAATGGTGTAAGTATCCTTAGACTTGAGGTACTCAAGGATATCTTGGATACTGATTTTGTGCTTTGACTCCATTCCTTGTTGCCTTGCAGAGGTCGCTCATAGGGTGGTGATTGTGCATAGCTTAAGGTATTCGAAGGTAATTAAATAGACAATAGAAGATTCACCATTTCTGTGATAGCAGAAGATGATACCCATAGCCTCTTGTTGGGGTCGTTACTTGGAAATATCTGGCCAAAGTACATATGTCATGAAGAATGTCTTTATTGACATATAGAGTAATGAATCCCAGGACGATAACTGATATCACTTGGACAAGATTTGGCATAGCTAGTCTAGTAAGAGTTGACACTTTACCCATACTCATAACCAAGTGGGGTATAGCACAATGAAAGGATTAATTGCACAACAATTATCTATGGGAGGGTTCGTGAGATGTTTCGTGACTAGCACGGTTCGTTCATCAAACCACTTACTTTCTGGTCAATTGGGGGTCATAATGTATTGCTAGACGTTGGTTATGACTTGCTTGGATTAAGTGTTAATCTAAGTGGCCAACATAATCGGGAACCTAATGGTTCACGTGCATAAGAGTGACTCGGAGGATTCGTAAAATAGTTTTGGATAGAGATCCATTATATGGAGAGCAATAGAACCAAATGGATCCCGGTAAGATCAAGATATGTCCTGATGAGATCGCGACATCGATATTAAGAAGACAGGTCTCCGGTGTTTATACCACACCCGGAATCTGTTAGGACCGACCCCAGTGTGACTGGACCACCTCAACACACACACACACATATATATATAATATAGGGAGAAGGTATTTTATAAGTGTTGCATTTTGTCTTATTGCATTTATTCTCTTTAAATGATTAAAGACAAAATAATGAAAGAAAATAAAAGACAATGATCGTATAAAATTGTTTTACAAGTTTTAAAAGTCATATTCATGATTATCTTATTATCTTTCTAATCTTCTTCATCTTCTTCCTCTCCTTAACATTTTTACTCTCCTTACAACAAAGAAGAGCTAGCACTTTTGTATTTATTCCAGCCATTTCTGGATCAAAGAGTTTGATTCGGTTAGTTTCTCCGATCTCTGCGTGGATACCGTTAGAGACGATTTGTTTTGGTCATTGTGTTTTGCGACAACCTGACAAGTAGAAGATCGAAGAAAGGAGATTACTCACAAAGTACATGGTTATTATATGAACGATTGATTTATGTAAATGCCATAAATTCCTATATATCTATATGTTATAAATATGTATGTGAGTTAGGAATATTCAGCTAGGTTTTATGGTATTTTCCTATATAGGCACATAGATCATGGACTTCGGAAAGCCCCAAAATAATTTTTTTCCACATTGCGTGTATATGATGGTTGCACGAGGATTTTCCTACACTTTTTTGCTTCCATCTTCTAGAAATTGTGATTTTTAGATAGAATTCATCTATCCATTTTATCAAAAGAGCTCCTTTACCAACAAACAATCTCTATATCCTTTTAGGGAAGAGGTCACTTTTAACCCTAAATTTTACACCAATCGAAAAGTTTAACCCGAACATTCCAGAGAACGATTATAACCCTAATATTTAGAAAACATTAAAATTAGACCCTACTATAGAGGAAATTTTAACCGCTGTCTATTAAGTGCCAGTTATTAATAAGTTTTTTTTGTAGGTTCCAATGCGCTATGTCATTGTTGATGTGACAAGATGAGACCTACTTTTTTAAAAAATATTTTAAAAATATTTTATTTATAAGTTTGGGACTACCTTTTTTTAATTCATCCTTAAACATGTCTTAACTAGACTAATTAAAGTTACTAATTATTTTGTCAAGTTTATAGATTAGTTAACCTTAACAAGATTTAACCTAATAATTAGATGAAGTAAAACACAGATTAAGTAAATAATATTTTGTTAACTAATTTCAAATCATAAGGTAGTGTTTCATGTATACGGTGTTGTTTCATATTTATACAACAACCTTCCATGTTTGACGGCAATGTTCCATTCCTAAATTCTACGATTGTTCTCGTCGTTTTCCATCATTTTCAATCGGCTAGCGCAACACCGTTAACATTCGTGAAACATAGCCGTCAGCAATCGTCAAGAGAAGTCATTACCACCGAAGCATGTTGAGTTTACTGAGGTTTGTTAGATTTTATTCTTACTGTCTATTAGATATTCTCGTGTGTTTTAGATGCTTCCTTCATGTGGGCTACACATGCATTTATTGTTTTTGTCTATTAGTTCATTACTGGTGTGTGTTAGATATTGAATTTTGTCGTTAGTTTATTGTTGGGTTACCTCAGGTGTGGTCCTATAAATGTTTATACTTTCTTGTTGAGCTTTAGTTGCTTTGTTCCCATAATAAAAATATGCTTTGGTTGTTTTCTTATTGTGGTTTGTTTTAGTCTGCACATGCTAGCATATTGGCTACTTTCTTATCTCTTGTGGTTTGCACCAAAAATGGACTTCATATATGCTTGCGACTATTTTATCATTTATTTTGTTGGAATGCAGTGTTTTTGCAAAGTTCTTTCTTGTATTGGTTTCTTAGTAAACCAACTGATTTCTTTTGGACATTTTGCAAGCTTTTGGATTTCTTGGCATCATTATAGCCTATGGATTACTTTGTGCATTGATTTATTAAATAGAATGCTATCTGAGAGAATTACTGAATGTATGTTTTTAATTTTCATAATAATTGTAGGAAGGTAGAACTATATCAATTCTCTTTTGTTAATGGCCTATTGATGTTTTCTGATACAACCTCAATACAGTGTTTGGCAATATGTTAGCCTCCCTCTTTGTTAATAAAAATAAGAGTCATATATATGTCTCCACTGATTCCTAGGGACTAGCTCACATCACTGGCTACATTTTAAATATCTAGAGATCCTAATCTCACATAAAATAATCTACAATGGAGAATGTTAGCCCTTATTTGATCAATTTAAAAAAGGATTGCAATTTTCTATTATCCTTTCACTTTCTGTCAACTTGCTCATTTCACTTTTTCACTTTATATTGTATGATCAAATCCTTTTTTGCATACACATTTTTCTTAATTTGTATGTTATATGTTCATATTGTTTTTTTTTTAATTTAAATAAGGATTGAATTAACTATAGCAAAGTTATCTCAATATTTCAATGAGTTCATCATAAATAAATTACAAAACTAAATACAAGACAAATTACAAAGGCATATGAAATTTAGCAATAGGTTTTACAAATTCCATTTGGTTTTCATTCTTGTGGATAGAGCATATTGATCAAATTTAGCTATCATAAGGGCTTAGATCCAATTGATGGTGCCGTCAACTAAGTTCTATTCATAAGGGCTTATATCCAATTGATGGTTCCATCAACTAAGTTATATTTGTTAACTTCCTCATTCCTATAATTCTTTCCTTCTAAATAGAATAAATAGCAGTTATGAAGGCATTTTTGTACAATGGGGCATCATGCAACCTCTGATTAGCAGTATGAAAGATCCAATTTAGAGATGATGTCCAATCATAATTGAGGTAGGTGTCAGATAACAAATGAAAAACACTGCTTCAAACCATTTTGGAGTATCTACGTTGAAAGAATAAGTGTTCTCTATCTTCTTTAGTCTCTTTACAAAGAGCGCATGTTGGGTTATATGTTCCAAACCATCTGTTTTTAGTACGAATCATGTTCTTTATAACCAACCAAGTGAAAATAGAGACTTTTTTATTGAGGGAACGTTTCTAAAGGAGATTGAACCAAGGAACATTCCCATCATCTTCTTACAAAGTCTTAAAACAAGACTTGTTAGTAAAAATACCTGAGGCATCTAGGACCCAAATTACTAAATCATGCCATGGTTGTAATTGATATGGAGGAGATAACTTACTAGTACATTGAACCCTCTAAAGTTTCCTTCCCATTGTACTTGATTCATCAAAGAAAAAGCTTTGAAGATGAGAGGAAGCTTGTTCATAAGTCTCGATAATTCAGTCCTCTGTATTAGAGGACTATGATCTATCCAATTATCAAACCACACCCGAATTTCTCTCCATTACCTAGCTCATGCTTTATCAAAAGAAAAACCATCTATCTCAATTTCAACATTTACAAGAAGAACCAAGAGTACTCCTTCAGATAGATAGTTGCCAAAAGCTTTCTGTTTAAGATATGTTTCATGTAGCCATTTTACCCAAATAACATGTTTATCATCAAATAGTTTCCAAATTCTTTTACAACGAAACACTTTTTGCATAAGAGAAGCAGGAATAATCCCCAAACGCCTTTGCTTTTTGGGGATAGTCACCTCACTCCATTTGACTTCAGTTTTCTTGAAATTCTCAGAATTCCCAGTCCATAAGAAAGCTTTCATTAGGCCATCAATCTCCTAATTACTTTCTTAGGTATAATGATATAGGATATCCAATAAACGTAAGGATTTCCAAGAATAGAAATTATCATAGTAACCCTTGGAGCAAATGACAAGAATCTATTTTGCCAGGTATTAATTCAAGCTTTGATTCTTTCTATAAGTGAAATACAGTTTGAATAATTTAGGTTTGTATACGAAATGGGAACTCCCAAATATTTGAGAGGAAGGTCATAAAGCTTAAGTTCAGTAGTCCTGAAGAATTCCACATAGTTCCTCACATCTTTAGAGCAATATAAACTACTTTTATTTACATTCACTACTAGACCTAACAATTTGGAAAACTACAAAAGAAGTCCCTTTAGCATTTGCACTGATTGGGTGTTTTTTAACCTGAAAGAAGGATCAAAACATCAGTAAAGATCAAGTGGGTGAGCTTGGAAGCGTTACATTTATTATGGTAGTGAAAGTTGCCGTTGGGACCAATAACCTTGTTGATGAGTCAAGAACGACCTTCCATAACAAGTGTAAATAGATAAGGGGAAAGAGGGTCTCATTGTCTGATACCTCTAGCATAAGATAATGGCTTGGTAGGTTTCCCATTCATAAGAACACTAATTGAAGTAGTTTATAAGCCTATCAAAATCCAGTCAATGAACTTTGATGGGAATTATAGTGCTTCCAG
Source organism: Erythroxylum oxycarpum (assembly GCA_025629785.1). Lineage (NCBI taxonomy): Eukaryota > Viridiplantae > Streptophyta > Magnoliopsida > Malpighiales > Erythroxylaceae > Erythroxylum > Erythroxylum oxycarpum. The sequence goes on along the minus strand of JAOTAZ010000007.1, from coordinate 7,788,708 downwards.
GCAAATTTGTATGAACTTCCAATTAACAGTATCGAAATCGTTAAAGAAATCTATCTTCCAATAAGAACTTTTAATATTCCTCTTAGAATTATAATGTTTCAAGATCTCTTGTATAAGCAGTATGTTATCCCCTATAGATCTGCCTCACTCTAATTTGGATTAATCACTGAAGATAAGCAGTCTTCAATTTATTAGTAAGGAGTTTTGCAATTACCTTGTAGACTGTATTGTAACAAGAGATAGGTTTGTAGTTCGCCAATGTATCAAATTTCATCTTTTTGGGAAGCAGACAAATGTATGTGTGATTTATCTCCTTCGGCATTTGACAAGAGGATAAACACTCTAAGATAGTTTCCATAAACAGATTGACGATAATCACCCAAGAAATTTGGAAAAACCTTGCAGTGAACCCATCAGGCCTTGGTGATTTAGAGTGATGTAAGTTAAATAAGATCTCCATAACTTTCAAGCTCATGAATGGAGCAAAGATTGATTCATTAAGTTCCTGCAAAAGGGGACTATCAAAGAGTTCATGATTATATTGAGTATTAGAGGAACTTGCTTCAATGCCCATACGTTATAGAAAGAATTCCCTTATAAGCCTGGTTAAAGTTTCTTGGTCAGAGAATTGCTTGAGGGGTATTTAAGCTCAACAATTGTATTTCCATTTTTCCTTGCAAGAAGAGATTCATTGAAGAATTTGGTATTGGAGTCACCATCTCTTTGCCAATTTATACGAGCTTTCTGCTTTAAGATTGAATTATGCAAAGTTAAAGCCTTTTGATTATGCTTTAATTTAGCACATTCTGTCTACTTCAGAAGTGTTGGGCCCCGGTTTGCATTAAGCATGTTTATATTATTTTGAGGATTTTAGTTTGATGATTTTTAATTTGGTTGGA
>JAOTAZ010000007.1:7732593-7742653 GCA_025629785.1 Erythroxylum oxycarpum | reverse complement strand
TTAATTCAATTCATTCAACCTTTTATTACCTTAGACAAAATGTATTCAAATTGTTAGGTGACTAATCAATATTCATAGAAATGATATCTTTTATACTATAAAATAAGATTTATATAATTGCAGTATTGAAATTTGTTATAGAAGGTTGTCAACAGTAAACAAGAAAGAAAGGACTAGTAAAACGAGAAGAGATAAAGCCATAACCCAAGTAAACATGCTTAGGTTTGGTTTCCTTCTCATTTAGGAAAGTAGTAGAGGGCCTTGGATAAAAGAAGTACGCCCAGGTTAGTTGGGATAAAGAAACTGAAAGTTAAAACTTTCAAACTTAAAACTGAAGATTTAAGACTGAAAGTTAAAGAGAGTCCTTCAAAACAAATCAGACATACCAGCCAACTATTTGCCGTTGCCTTTATGAACATTAGTCTAATAACGTTCAATTGACATCAATAGTGTTATTGATGTCGGTAAACTTTATCGTATTTAATTATTTATTTTTATTTAATATCTTTATAGTAATCGGTAGTCTTCTGCCACTCTTTCTTTATCGCTTAATCTACATGAAGAATCTTAAGGAACATCAATGGATGAGGCCAATCATCATTTATCTCATTTTCCATATAAAGGCAAATGTACAAAATCAGGGAAAATGTTACAAGAAAACATACTTTATACTGTGGAAACGGCTAAAGCTCTCATACAACTATAGTGATAAAAACACTAAAACCCTTTGCCCATACGTTTAGCATCCCTTCGCCAATTCAACCCACCTTTAACTTCCCATCTCAAGTCACTTATCCAAGTAGTTCAACAGAGTCAATCTTCTAGCCACTCAACTCCCCCCCTTTTTTGTCCATTATTTAATTCATTTACCCTCCTTCGGCCTAATTTCTATACCTTGAACAATAAGTCCGCTTTTCCAGTTAAAATCATCAGTTGCAAATACAATCATTTCAATTTCCCCTTTTTCACCTTCCTTGTTAAAGAATTCACCCAATTCAATCTCAAACCACCCATCTTTCCTCTCTCTTGGATAAGGGCCATCACTTTCTACAACAGGCCCTGGAGCTTGCATTCGCATTCCAGACATAAACATCCGCCTTACTAATCCAATCCTCCTTCGTCCAGATTGGTATCGCTGCCTCCGCTCTCTCCCTGCAACCAAATAAACAGATCGAGTGGGACTTTCAGCTCCAACATGTCCCATTGAAACGTCTAAAGGTCGTTCGTCAAATCCATAGGTTCTAGTAGTTAATTTAAACACCAGGTAGGCTGAATAAAATGTTGCTCGGGATAGCAAAGAAGCACTAAGTTTGCCACGAATTTCCAGCCAACATACTTGAATAAGTTCAGCCACTTCTCCAAATCTGTTTGAAGAATAACAATAGTATATTTCAACAATATATATAAGTTACTGAAAAAGGTGAACTGAACCTTCAATGTAGTCAATATTAGAGGAAGATAGATAGATATACCGGCATTCAGGTTCAGAAGTCCATTTCCAATACCTAGGAGTATCACCCCAAATAATCACTAGGTTCCTTGCAGAAAGCATGTAACACTTTTTCCCAGTTGATTTTTCCAACGAAAAGCTCTTCAAATTCAAATGACATGGAGAAAATGGATGAATTATTACTGGGCATACACATCTAACATACGACGCGAAATAAATACAGAGGAAGGTCCAACAATGAGACCCAAAAATTTTTTTTTGTTACAAGTATAGATGAAAGAAATAAATATTGGAGGGTAAATAATTATCTGAAACATGGAAAAATATCAATAAGAGAGGAGAGAATTTACCAACTTAGCGTCGTCGATGAGAATAGGGTTGTCACAGAGGCTGAAATAGAGGTCCTTCAAAGAAGAGAAGCGTGTGAGCATAGAGGGATCAGTGGACCTAGAAATTATTGATCGATAATCCGGCGGTAGATATTTCTGCCAAACAGCATCGGATTCCGCCGCCGACCTGAACAGAGATGATATAACCGACAATCGGCAGGTATCCCGAGGAGCCGACAACGAGAGAACGTTCTCTATGCAATCTCCCGGCAGCGCCGACAAATCCAACCCTTGGCTTCCCATTTGTAAGAGTCTGAATCTGTTGTTGTTAAGGAAGGGATTGCATCAAAGTCCAATGCTTGTATAGAAACATGCAGTGAATGAAACACAGCGCGAGACAGAGAGAGCGAGGGGGCTTCTTAAGTCTTCGGATTGTATCAAAGACTTAGCGGTTAAGTCTTGGGTCTATATTTTAAATTTTAATAAAGAAAAACGTACCTTCTTCTGTTTTTCCTTTTTCTTTGGTCATTTCAATTTCTGTTTTCCCTTTTAAAATTTAAAATCAAATTAAACCACTCGATTGACAATTCAATTTTAATTTTATTCGAGATCAAATTGTCAACAAAAGTTAGTCTTTTCATATCCTTCGACATATGATATGTATTAACTCTATCTCTTAATTGATATAAAATAAAAATAAATAACTAATTTAGTATAATCAAATTAATATTGAATATTTGAGTTATAATAAATTAATTTGATAAAATATATTAGTTATAAAAATATCTGCATTGCATAACTCTATCTCTTAATTGATAGAAAATAAAAATAAATAACTAATTTATTATAATCAAATTAATATTGAATATTTGAATTATAATAAATTAATTTGATAAAATATATTAGTTATAAAAAAATATGCAGACAAATTATATAAATATAAAGCCAGTAGGCAATAATATGAAAACGCTAAGGATTAGCCGTGTTTGTCACTTCGGCAATAAATAGTAGGTTAAGAGGTTCATAAAGACATGGGCTGATTGGAGAAAGAAGACTTGGAAAAATAAGTAAATGATAGGGTAAGAGTTTATATATAGAACACAGTATTAAGTGAGAAAAGAAATACACATTTTATTTTTGCTAATATATTTTAATGTTTTTGGTTAGAAATCTTTATCGTTATCATCATTTATTATAAGGTTAGACTTTATATTTTTAGTTATTGAGAATCTAAAATTTTAACAATATTAAATTTTTGTAAAATTTGTTTAACTATAATTACATAATTTTTTATTCCTATATAATTTATGAGATCAATAATGAATATATATAAGTCTACATTCTTCAATTAATATATGCACATATTTTAATACTTTGATTCTTATACTTTTTAAATATTAAGTTAATATTTTTATTATCTTATTTATTTTTAATGTTTTTGTTTATATTTTGTTCTTTTCTTTTAATATATATATATATATGTATATATACAAAGAGGCAATTATTACTTTTTTTATATAGTACTAAGAAATTTAAGGGAAATCTAATGGATCCTAGATAAGCTATGAAAACAGATTCCCTTGGCCAAGTAAGTCACTAATATAGGTTAAAGCCATAAAAAGTTGTAAAGGTATGCGATCTTGTGAGTCAATTTGATCCATAAAGATGAGAAAGACTTGGAAATTGGAGAAGAAACAGAAAATGATCGAACCGTGTGAGACCCACATGGACTAACTGGAGAAAGAGGACTTATCATGTAAATGGTAGGGTAAGGGGACATAGAGTGACCGGAGAAAGCAGACTTTGGACAAATAAATGGTAGGGTAAGGATTTATATAGAGAAGAAAACAAAATCATACTCTGAAGATATAGTGTTGAAAATAATGTGATGGAGTGGCTTAGTATAATCGGGTCCTAATTTCCATTATTGATTATCTTCTTTCTTATTGCTGGCTTCAATTATTCAATTGTTTTGTTTTATTAGTTATTTCAATTTTATCTATTTTTTTATTCAATTCATATGATCTTATATTTCTTTGGACAACTATATTTAAGTTGTTAGATAAATAATAAATTCTCAAAAAAATGATACCTTCTATACTATAAAATATGACTGAAAATTGTTATATAAAAGTGTTAACAGTAAACAAGAAGAAAAGGACTAGTAAAAGGAGAAGAGATAAAACCAAAACTCATAGGAACCCAAATCATACGCTTCGAGGAAACATCTATGAAAATTCTAAAATGAACTCAAATCCATATCCAGCTAAAAGCATCCCTGATGGTACCAAGTAATCACCTTTATACTTTCGTTCCACAAGAAAATCAAATTATAAACATACCCATAAATCAGTTTTGCTCTCTCGGCAAATGAAATGAACCAAATTACAATCTTTCTTCCACATAATTTTCTCAGAGCCAAAAGGAAAATTGTCTGATTCAACATATTCCAAATCTCAACTTTCAATAGATATAAACAAACACACAATAAACATACAAACCAACGTAAAGAAAGGGATATGAAGAAAGTACCTAAGTAGTGAGATTGAGAGCTTAGTGGCTTTTCCAATCCAAAGACCGGTATAGAAATTTTAGTACTGCAAAAAAGAAGAAGAAGAAGCATTAAACTCAGAAATTTCAGGTTCAAAGTGAAGAGCAAAACCCATCCGGTGAGATTCAAGAACACAAACAGTACAAAAAAAGTGAAACTACAAGAAAAGGATAAAACTTGTTGAGAGAGAACATTTTTAACTTGCCCAAAAGAGAGGTGTAGATGATTGCGATCGAAGGTTGGGTTGGAGAAGAGATTGGAAGATGGACAATCCTCTTTCACAGTAGAGAAGGATAAATTTGTCCTCAAGTCATGAAATCTATTCCCATCGTGCTCGGAATAGACAAAGACAACGGAGGGACTGATTTAGGTATTCCACAAATTGAAAGAATATCTAAACCAAAAGATTGCCTATTCTGTATTGTTATTGTAACCAAACAAAGTAATAAGTTATTGCCAGGAATTAAGGAGGAATGGAATAGTCATTCCCCTCAACCAAACAACCCGTAAGAGTCTGCTACTTCATTCCCTTGCTTTAAGCTAATTTGGGACTCGGATATAATTCCTTCACCCTCATTTATACTACGAGTAGCTGCTTGGGGAATACTAAAGACAGAAGATAAATTGAAGTTCCAAGTCAAGACCTGCACTATCTCTTATGCCAAAGGGGCCATGAATCCTTAAATCACCACCTTTTTTAATGTGATTATGCTCTCGAAATATGGATTACTATATTATGCTTCTAATTTATTCAGTCAATCTTAACTAGAATCATGCATACGATGATGTCATCAACCAAAAGCTGCTAATGTCTTGTTTATTCAGACTTATGAAAGGGAAGTGAAAGAATGAAAAAGTAAACAAGAGATAAAGGACTAATAAAAGGAGAAGGAAATTAATAATAATAATAATAATAATGGAGATTATAATGACTGTTTTGATCTTTTTGTTAGTTATTCCTTTGTAATCTTAAATTTATGTTTTCAAATCAAACATTGGTATACATCATCATTAGAAATTTTTAGGAATAAACCAAACTAAGAAATACTTATTCCATTATATTCCTCATATATTCTATTCTTAAGAATAACTATTTCATTCCTTATCTATTCCAGTAAGTGAACCAAACACTCTGTTAGTACATTATCTATGCACTTAGGCTTAGAAAGTTAACAACGTCCAATCTATCTCTATAGATCTAATTTCATAATTAACCTGTTACCTTTTTATATCTAACAAAAGTTGGTCTTGAAAATTATGTGTTCAATAATTGAAAATTAGAATTATTGTTCTCTATAACCAATATTTCTTTACATACTCTTGCTAAAGAGGACAACTATACTCCCACTAGCCCTCTTACATGATAAATTTACAATCATCTCCAAAACAAACTCTTTGAATTTATCATAAAAATGAATCTTTCAACATCTCGTAGCCTTTCAATTATACATCAAATGTATCATAAAGGCATTAGTTACAATTGGATGTATTGTTATGAGATTTGAACTTTTCAACTTTCATCTTACTCTCACTACTTACCTTGAGAACTATTCTCTTATAAGTATACATTAAATCAAACAATTTGTTTAACAAGTCTGTAAGATTATATCCAATCTTTTGGATATCTCATATCTTTTTATCACCCATTTCAGTTCCAAACTTAATGGATAATATACGCTTCAACTAAGCATCTCATCCTTGAATCATTAACTTTGGTTCTTTCAAAGACTTAGTGTTTCATATCTAATATGAAATCTTGATAATTGATTCAATTGGAAATATATAGAAGGTAATTTAATTTACTAGGCATAACTATAGAAGACATAATATTGCTTTATAGAATATCTCATATTGTATTTTACTCCTTACATAAATCCATACTATTACAAATTTAATTGTGAAAGTATTCACTAGAGAATCTCATTTCCTGTAGATAACTGATAATTTCAAACTTACTACAACGATCTCATTGAAGTGTTTTAACATTCTCAATGCTTAATTTTTGCTTAGATTCAAACAAGTTGAATTTTTCAAAATTTTAAATTATTATTTCATTTAATAGATATTATTATATCACATAAAGTCATTAGTAATATAATAAAATATAAGTATTATCCTTTTTATGAATTGATATTCTATCAATTAAATACAATCATCATCCTTTCACCAAAGGTCGATTTGGTTATTCTTCAACTTGACAAATATCACAAGTTTCATATGATTCATAATCAAAAAATACATGTATCCTTTTATGTTACTTTATGATTATCATTTTGTTGATTTAACCAACATAACGTAAAAGTATTGTCTAGATTAACCATTTATGTTAAATATAAGTTTCCTTTGATCCAATACATATACAAACTATTTGGATAAGCTTGGATCAACTACTTTGACTTATTAATCTATTTCTAACCATGCATTGAATTTTACAATAATGTTGAATCTATATTCAGTATCAAATACTCATAAGCAGGAATTAGAAATATATATGGTCTCTATCATATCACATATGGGCAAGAAAAGTCATGCAATCATTTTCTTTTAATAACAACTATTATCATACTGTTGTTAAGCCTTTAATTATAGTCCACAATTATATTTTTAGTAGACTAAATTAAGCGGAACAATTTCATAAAGCTACTATACCTTTTAGCTATACTACATGTAACCATTTGCATCTTGCTATCATAGTGTTGACATATATCTTACATGTTGTCATCAAAGATTTTGAGACATTAGTCAACTCAGAATGTCAATACTTTTTGTCATCCATAAGATTTTGACATATCTCTAAAACTTTAACGCCAAATCTTCAATAAGGATTATAACAAATTTGCATAATGGATATACAATTTTTTTCTATGTTTTGAAAACTCTTCTCAAACATAGTGTATGTCTAAGAACTTGGGTTCACTTATTTAGCATCAAATATACTAAACCAGAGATAAAGGACTAATAAAAGGAGAAGAGATAAAACCAAAATCGAGAGAAACATGCCTATATTTGGGTTCTACTTCTTAGTAGAGGACCTTGCAAAAAGAATTATGACCCAAGTCAAGATGAAAATTTAAGGGGAGGAGGGAGCCATTCAAATCCAATCTTACATACCCAACAACTATCTGCAATATCCTTAATGAACATTAATCTAATAAATGTTCAATTGACATCAATAAAGTCAATAGACTTTAGCTTATTTAATTAATTCTTTTATTTTATTTAATATCTTTATATGTGAACAAATTTAAGTTTTTAAGTTTCAATTAGAAATTGGAGAGTTGAAAAATACGCAATAAACAAATTATATGAAGAAGGTAAAAAAAGGGATTTAAAACTAGCATATGGACATTGTCTAGCAAAGGACAAATCGGTAGCCTTCTGCCACTCTTTCTTTATCACTTAGTCTACATGAAGAATCTTATGAAACATCAATGGATTAGGCGAATCATAATTTATCTCATGTCCATATAAAGGCAAATGTAAAAGATCAGGGAAAATGTGACAAGAAACCATACTTTATATACTTAATTGTAGAAACGGCTAAAGCTCTCTTAAAACACTAAAACCCTTTGCCCATATGTTCGCCAATTCAACCCACCTTTAACATCCAATACAGGTACATTTTGAATTCCCAATCTCAAATAACTTATCTAAGTAGTTCAACAAATCAATTTTCTAGCCACTCAACTCCCCCCTTCATTTAGGCCTAATTTCTATACCTTGAACAATAAGTCCCCTTTTCCCGTTAAAATCATCAGTTTCTAATACGCTCATTTCAATATTGTATTTGTATTGGTGGAATTGAATATGACATCAATATTGTACTGTGTTGTATATCCCTAAATGTGATAATAATTTGAATGTATTTTCATGGATTATTCCCCGAACTTTTCTTGGAAGTTAGGACTATTAAATGAGAAATTTTTTGTGATTAGTTATGAGTGAAGAAAAAGGAGAATTCTTGATTTTGAAATGATATACAAGATGTAGGTAGTGAATGTAGTAAGTTGATGATGAGTGGGTATATGCGTGTATGTTGTGTTATTAATGTTTATAATCAGTCATGAACTATAATTTGTTATGGATGACATTGCGTTTAAATGGAAGATGAGAGGAATAATAGTGATTGAGCATGAAAGTTGAAAATGCAGAAAAAGTAATAGAGCATGAATAGGTTGACTATGAATTCTTGGTTTTTGATGATTTTTTACTAAACTTGCATGTTTTGGATTAGTATGAAATTATAGTGAATGAGTTGATTGAAATGAAGTAAAAAGACTAGAATACAAATAGAAGTGTTGGATTTTGGAAAGTGGAAGTCTGAAAATTTTCAAAGAATGAACAGTGGAGAGTTAGATTTTCGATCTGAAACTTCGGTAATTTTTCTGTACTTATCTAAAACAATTTTGATAAAATAGCCTTCATGAAAGTTGTAGTTTATCTTTTTATTTTCCAATGGTATATAGTATGAAATTTTTGGACAATAGAGTTGGAAGATATGATCATTAGAAGTTTGGATGCTATTTAGGAAGGAACTTTCGGGACAGCCAATTTGATTGAAATTTTGACCTTTACAGAGGTAAAAATTAATTTCGAGGTCTTTATAGAAATTGTAGGTCTAGAAGTCTTCTTCAAAATGGTCTTTGAATGACCTTAATCCGATATTTGTAGCAAAAGTTATAGAGGTTTGAAGTTGGGATATTGGTGGAAGAGAGGAAGAAGGATTTGCAGGTCCACTAGAGTGTCACGATCATGCACGCACATGATCGCGACTCTGCAGGACCACCCGCAATGTCGCGGTCGTGTAACAATTCCTTACCGTAGAATACACACCGGGACGCCCGGAGGTCATTCCGGTACATATCCTACGATAAAGGCGAGCTACGTTCTATCATTTTATTCACTTCACATGGCATCATATTAAAATTTGCTTCTAACGCATCAATAGAAAATTCACAATATTTTGAAACCAACTATTTTCCTTATTTCATTTCACAAGACAAAAGGTTACAGCGTCTTTCAATCTTTAATACAATGTACATCCACAAAATCTATTACAAAAGCACTACATGGATGAGGAAATTATGAAAATCTAACTATGTCATCCAAAAAGCCCAGCTGACCGACCTTTGGGCCATGACTTCACTTTACACACAATCTACACGATAGTGGAGCCACTCAGATGCTAAAGTCGTCTATCGTTCTTGAAAAGACAACATTGCAATTTTGATGAGTTTTGCGAACTTAGCGAGAAACCATCATCGATGGTTTACCCAATTCATGCATCACTCAAGCAAATTGCATATTATTGCACACTAACACATTAAGAAGTACCACATGATGATATTTAAGTAAATCACAAATGTATAAGGCATTTTTGCCTTTCACCCATTCAAAATATTCAATCACCCATTCAAAATATTCAATCAATTATGTATGCAGTGCATATGACATGTTCCCATTTTAGTTCGGTGTTGTGGCCGAGTGCCTGTACTATCTCAATCAGGGCACATTAAGCGGTGAGCCTGTGGCTCTGAATCAATGTGAGCTCAAGGCCCAATACGGTGAGCTTTTAGCTCTCGGTGGCTGCTCCAGTCACAACTGTCATTATCTGTGCATGCATTCATGTATGAAATGCATATGTTCCAATTAAACAGTACACGTATCACAATCAGTAAACATGTCACATTAGAAACAAGTAATTCACAGAGTGCACAGATTCACAACCAG
>JAOTAZ010000007.1:7698062-7708584 GCA_025629785.1 Erythroxylum oxycarpum | reverse complement strand
TTAATTAAAATAGGATAACACAATCAATTTTTAATGAGAGAAAGAAACAACAAAATAATTAAAATATACTTAACCCCGGGTCGTCGGCGTCGATATTACCTCCGAACCGGTGCCGAGACGTCTAGCTCCTCATGGGACTTTCCCAATAAATTGCTTCAGCCCTCATCCAATCCCTAACCAAAAAAACCTCCAACTGTTCACTGCCTAAGCTCCTCGTAATTTCACTGTAGCTGCTTGTCTTACTGTAGCTCGATGTGACGATTTAAGTTGCTGTAGGAGTGTTCCCTTCTTGCAAGCTCCAGCCTTCTTGCGCCAGCCGCAAGCCAAGCCAGCACGTCACTCTCGGTTACGCCTGCGCCTGCTGAGGCATTCTCATGTTTTTCCTTGTTGCGCAGCCTCCAGGCCTGGCTCCAGCGTCGGCGTTCTCCTTTGTGCTACTGGCCGCCCTCACTCCTCTGTTCGTTCTCGCTAATTTGCTGCCTTTTGATTTAATTTCTTGCTCCACTATGCTTCTCCACGTGTTGCTAGCCTACACGTTGTTGCGTCTCTCCATTCACGCCCCTCAACGCCGCTACTCTTCTCTTTATTTATTGCTTCTGTATCTGTTTTTAATCCTTGTTACGTTGTCTCCCTGTTGATTACTCATTGGTCCATTTAGTTGCCTTCTGTAGCTCCTTAATTCATTTGCCTCTGTCGTGACCTATGCTGTGTTGTCGTGGCCTGTTGTGTAGCGTCCGATCTCACATACGTTCCTCTCTCCTGTGCCCTCCAATTGCGTTGCTTACCATGGTGTTGCTTTAATTTAATTTGTCTCTGCCGAGTCTTGCCATTTGATTCCCTTGTGCGTTATTTGTTGCGTTTAATCCTCCACAAATCCTGGCTGTTGCGTGATTTGAGCTATTAAAACCTTTAAATCCTCTCTGCTCTGTTGTTCAGCTGCTTTGTTGATTGCTGGGACAATTAATATCCTCTTTCCGTGCGTTACTCCCCTGTTACTTTAATGCTCCCTATATTTTCGTCACCTCCGTTACCTTGCTTTGATTTAATTTCAGAAGCAAAATCGCTTGGTCACATCTGTTGCTTGCTACTGTTGTGTATCAAAAATCCCTGGCGTCTCTGTATTGTGTCTTGCGTCCTCCACTGCTCATCTAAATTAATTTGTTCCTCCGTATGCGCATCACTGCCTCATGCATGATCAATGATTTTGACCATTTAATTTTTGTCTTTCCTTTTAATTTTCTTCTTCTTCTTCTTCCATAAAAGTAAATAGGCATTAATTTTTAGAAAATGATCCATATGTCACGCTTTCGACTCACTTTAATTTATTTGCTTCTGAAATTGTACCTAAAATCAAATATAAATTAAAGTGAGTATCTTAAGCATTTTTATGTCAATAATCGCTAAGTGGAAATAATTAAAAATAACAACAATTAAGCACATATCACTCATCTTGAGTTGATCTTCACTTAGGCCATCCAACGGGAACATCTGGAGAGTGGTATAGAATTCCTGAATAAAGTTTAAAGGGTCTTCATTGGGAATTCCATAGAAAGATGGCAGTATTCTGTAGTGGATACTCTTCAATTTATAGTTCCTAACTACCTCCCCTAATTGTATGCACAAAGTGGTAGTACCGATTATCGGCCTAGCATGCTCCTTTATCACTGGCTACCTTTCACCCTTCTCTTGATCTTTTGGTTTGGGTCCCTTTAGATTGTCTTCAGAGTCCTTTGAAAGTTCTCTTATCTGATGTACGTTGTCAATAAAGGGAGCAAGTTGACCTTCCTGAGACCTCTTGCCTCACATAAACCAAATAAAAACAATAGTGAATTAATAAGAAAATTACTAAAACATCTCAATGAAATAATACGACAAAAAATGTATTCATGAACAGATAAAACAATCGGAAAAAATCAAAATATTTTAGCAAACAAAAGCAATCAAAATTAATTCAAGTTCAAAACACTAAATACCTCTCTCCAACAATAGTGCCAAGAACTTACTATACCCAACAAGCTCTAAAAAGACCTAGGTTATCCTACTCGCAAGTATACGAGGTAGTTGTAGTTAATAACCTAGGGTCGTCTCCCACAGAGGTGAAATTGGTCAACGTAAATTAAGTTTGAAAAAAAATACAAATAAAAAATGCATTCCTAAACATTCTATCCCAATTGTTGACTAAAAGCTTTTAAGGAAAATTATGCAATTAAATTGAAAAGTAGACGGAATAAATTGGGAGCAAAGACCAATAGACTAATTGAAGTGGAAAAACTCTTGAGAATTAATTTCACTAATTTAATCTCCTATGCATGATTAAGGAAAAATGATTAGATTATCGTCTTACTAAAATTAATAGTTAGGTTCTAAATCTAGTCAAATAATGAACTAGTCTAATTTTCGTATTCAACAACTTATTATCTGAATTGATTATGAAAACCTGACTACCAATTACCGCTTACCTTAATATATTTCTAGTTCTTAACCTAAGTGTTTATAGTTTCCCGATCCGTATTAATCTTCATCTCTATAATCTTCATTTAACACTAAAATGATGCAAAGTTTGACCATTCTATTACATTCATTCAATTCAGAAATCACAGTAATAAATAAGACAACATATTCGTAACCCAATTATGCATATCCAACTAAATAGCTACATTAATTCTCAAGAAAAGAGATCAGCCCATCACACAAGATAACAAGCAACAGTCGTTAAGCTAACAAGAGTAAGAATCAGTTAATACCAATAAAGCAATAAACTTAAAGAAATAAGCAATAGATGAGAAATGAGATAAGCAAACAGAGGGTTGGATAATGAGATAGTAAAGGTCTTCTACACTCTCAACTTTCAGCTTTGGCTGCTGCCTTCTGCTTCAGTTCCTATCCTCCAACTGATTGTTTGTTCAAGATCAACTCCAGCTCACACTTTCGGCCTCTCTTCCTAGCTCCCACTTCTCTGTTGTTGCTCTCTTCTTCTCCTTCTCAGACTATCTTTTTTCCTTGTCTCTATTTATTTGAATTTATCTTTAGTTTGTTTCCTTCGTAATATGATATAAGATATTGAATGAGTCTTGAATTACCACAATGATGTTTCTTAATTAAGTATTGATGTGATCTTGAACTTTTCTCCAATGTTAGGGTTAAACCTAATAGTGAAATTCATAAATTAATTAATGTAATTCTAAGAGTTTTAATTAGAAAGAGATTTCAATTAATCAGCCTAAGATTAGTTAATAATAAGCTGAAGAAAGATATTATCATAATTGAGGAATTTCTATGGTCCAAAATACTTAAGATTAAATTAATTCGTGAAATCATGATTGTTGAGAAATCCTAGGGGGATTCGAATACTAGGTGTCATTGTTTTATTGAATGAATCTTCACTTTTTTGTCATTCTAGGTTATTAATTATATAATCATGTTCTTAGTTTATTTTATTTTATTTTAAATTTAATTAATCAAAATCACTTTAATTTTTTAGTTTGATAATAGGAAAAGATTTATTACTAGCAATCATAGTTTATTTTATAGTTTGTCGTAGCGCACCATTATCGTAGGATATGTACTGGAATGTCCTAAGGGTATTCTGGTATGTACCCTACACTAAGGGGCGCTACATTTAGGTGGTATCAAAGTATGGTTTGGCATCTTTTAGGACATATAGAAATGTTATTCATGAATTGTCGAGACAAATGTGGATAATGATTGAAGTTATTGTTTGTTATAAGTGATATGCTCTATGTGATCAAATTGATCAACCAGTTGACCAAGGATCGGTAGGAGCCAGTAGAGAGTCCTCGATACCTTGATCAGAGGAGATGCCTCCTAGAGCTCCCGAGACAAGGGAGAGGAGGGTTGATAGGCTACGAAAGTAGGGAGTTGTGGACTTCCATGACAGCACAGACCTGGCTAAAGCTAAAGGATGGTTGGAAAGGACAGAGAGAGTTCTGGATTAGATGGACTGCAAGCCCGATGAGAGGTTCAATTATACAGTTTCCTTACTGTAGGGCCCAACTTACCAATGGTGGAAAACTATCCCAGGTAGTACCACTGAGCTTTGCTAATTAAAGTAGGAAGACTTTCTGAGGGTCTTCATAAATAATTACATGCCCAAGATCAACTTAGACAGAAAATGAAGGAGTTCCTGAAATTGAAGCAGGGTAGGATGTTAGTGGCTGAATATGAGATCTGATTTAATGAGTTGATGGTTTATGCTACTGCTTTAATCCCTACCGAAGAAGATAAGTGTAGGAGATTCGAAGATGGGCTGAATATGTAGATCAGAACAAGGATGGCAATCTCAAACCTAAGTAGTTTTACTGAGTTGAGAGTTGCTTCTATAAGGATTGAGCAGCTATTAAGAGAGAAACAAGCAAAGACTAGGCAAGGATCCAGTATGAAGAGGTCCAATGAGAGTCAGAGCAGTTATGGCATAAGATTCAGTAAGCACCAGAACATAGCTTTCAAACCACCAGGTGGATCCAGACAGTTAGCATTCAAGTAGAGGGGTAGATTTGCACAGATTGGCGGTGGAATATATACAATACAGAATCAATTTCCAGTGTTTGAGCATTGTAAGAAGAGGTATGGTGGTAAGTGTTGGAGACTAACTAGAGCTTGCCTTAAATGCAGCTCCTTTGACCACCAGATCAGAGATTGTCCTACTACTTTGGGAGCTCAATCTGATGTGAGTGGGAGATCTAGAAGTGATGCTACGATCCAGCAGAGTAGAGGTAGTAGATCTGGGCATAGAGGCCGAGGTAGAGGTAGAGGTAGAGTGAGCAGTAGGAGTTCTTCCATTAGGATTGAAGGGCGGGGTAGCCGACCCCAGTCCCAAGCCAGGGTCTATGTTATGACTAGATAGGAGGCTCTAGACTCACCAGATGTTGTTGTAGGTGTGTTTCTTGTTTATGACTTTGATGCATTTGCACTGCTAGATCCAAGATCCACACAATCCTTTATCGCACCGCATCTGACATGTAGGCTGCATTATAATAGGGAGATGCTACAGTGTGGGCTTGAGATGAGTACATCAATAGGTAGTATTACCTTTATAGGAGAGGTCTACAAGAGGCACTTGATTCGGATTGATCAAGCAGAGTTAGAGGCAGACTTGATTATATTACAGCTGAGAGGGATAGACGTTATCCTAGGCATAGATTGACTCACTACTTATTGGGTTGTTATGAACTGCTATACCAAGGAGGTAGTACTAGAATATCCTACTCAGCTGAGGCCAGTATTCAGAGGAGTTAGTCAAGTAGTGCCAACCAAGATGATATCCTTCATTAGTGCATTGAGATTGATATAGGGAGGATGTGACACTTATCTAGCCCACGTCATCGATACCTGAGCTAAGCAGAGTGTGCAAGACATCCCGTGGTTAAGGAATTCCTAAACGTGTTTCCCGTCAAGCTACCTGGCTTACCATCAAATCGAAAAATAGAGTTTAAAATTGATCTAGTTCTAAGTGCCGCTCCTATATCTATTCCTCCATATAGGATGGCACCAGTGGAACTGAAGGAGTTGAAGGCTCAACTACAGGAGTTGCTGGAATTAGACCCAGTGTTTCACCTTGGGGAGCTCCAGTGCTGTTTGTGAAGAAGAAAGATGGGAATTTGAGGTTATGTATCGATTATAAGTAGCTGAATCGGGTGACAGTGAAGAACAAATACCCGTTGCCTAGAATTGATGACTTACTTGATCAGTTGTAGGGAGCTCAGGTATTTACTAAGATGAATTTGAGATCAGGGTACTATTAGCTGAAGATAGCATAGGCTGATATACCAAAGAGTGCATTCAGGAGCAGGTATACGCACTTTTAGGTTTTATTGATGTTGTTTGGGTTGACTAATTCCCTTGTAACTTTTATGGCCTAGCCCTACCTGGATCATTTTGTAATTGTATTCATAGATGATATTTTGGTGTATTCAAAGAACAGAAAAGAACATGCTGAGCATTTCATTTTACAGCTTATAAGAGAGAAGCAGTTGTATGCCAAGTTCAGTAAGTTTAAACTTTAGCTAGATCAAGTAGTATTTTTGGGTCATATAGTGACTGGACATGGCATATAGGTAGATCCAAAGAAGATTGAGACAGTGATGAATATGGAAGCTCTAAGAAGTGTGTCTGAAATTCGAAGCTTCCTAAGATTGGTTGGATATTACCGGAGGTTTGTTAAGAGGTTTTCTCTAATCTCAAACTTTTGAAGAAGAATGTAGTGTTCAGAAGGAATGAGGAGTATCAGAAGAGCTTTGAGGAGCTAAAACATCAGTTGACTACTACACCGGTGTTGACTATTCCATTGGGAACCAGAGGATATGTGGTATATAGTGATGCATCACATCAAGGATTGGATTGTATATTAATGCAGCATGACAGGGTAATCACCTATGCATCAAGACAATTAAGGTCTCACGAGATTAACTATCCAGTACATGATTTAAAGCTAGCTGCAGTTGTCTTTGCTCTAAAGATTTGGAGACATTATTTGTATGGAGACACCTTTCAGATTTACACAGATCATAAGAGTTTGAGATAACTGCTAAGTCAGAAGGAGTTAAACTTGAGACAGAGGAGGTGTTGGATTTCGATTTGTTTTAAATTTTTACTTATTATTTGCTTAATGATTTATGTATGCTTGTTTGTTTGTTTAATTATTTTTATTAGGTTATTAAATTAGTAGGCATGAATAAAGATTGAAATTAGTTGGAAAGATGGGGAGTTGGTTAGAATTAATGTTGAGTTAATGGATTGAAGGTGTAGAGACATAAAAGACAAAACAAGGGTAAAATGGGAAAGTCCATGTAAGTGAAGGGCCTAATGGGAAGAATAAACTATTTTGTGTCTTAAAATTTGAAGAAGAGAGGAAAAATTTCGTGAATAGCCGTAGAGAGGGAAGAAAAAACGTGAATTAGAGAGAAGGAGGAGAAAAATGTGGGAAGCTTGGAAGGAAGAAGAGAAAAGAAGAAGGAATCAAGCTTTTAAAGGTAAGGTCTTCATCTTTTCTTCTTGCTTTAGTAAAGAAATAGGTTGTTGTGTTGTGAATGAAGAAGTTGAAGAGAGAGAAAGGAGTTTTATGTTGGGAATGCTTAGAGGAAGAAGAAGATGGAGAGACCTATTGGTTTTAGGGTTTCTAAATTAGGTTTTGGGTTTTCTAACCTATATGGACTATGGGTAGGTTAAATTTGAGCTTGATTAAGGCTAATTTCTTTTTGTTGTGATTATGAAAATTTGGGAGATTTCCATTTGAATTGGAAATTGAATGACAATTTTGGTTGTGTTAGGAAATCAAGGACAACCTACCCAAGAGCAAGAGCAAGGGATCTATTGAATTTGGATTTTCGAGAGTATAAAGTGGGTAATTTATTTATAGTTATTGTGTAATAAGCAAAATACCTTGTGTGTGCATATATGTGTATGTATATGCTTGAATTGATAAATTGTGAATTGTTATATTGTGTTTTATGTTATGTTATGCATTGAAAGATGAATGACATTATGATAAAGATTGAATTATGAGCATGATTATGCTATACCTTTTATAATGGCATTTTGATTGAAAGGAAAGAAGAAAAATCATGAAAACATGAGATTGTGAATGATTGAATTAAGCATGAGAATGTGAGATTGTGAATGATTGAATTAAGTATGCGATTTGATTGTGTTTGGGTGAGAGAGGAGCCGTTTCGTAGTCACGTGCACGTTGACGTTAAGCCTTCTCCTGGCTGCTCGCTTGTGGCCCACGAGATCCGAAAAGTTGTCTCATTTTATTCACGAAGTAAACTTTAGTTTCTCCGTTTTGTTCACAGAATCCTCGAGCCAAATTATGTGTGCATTTGCATTTTGATGTGTTAAGATATGATAAAGTTGAGTATTATGCTTTGATGCAAAATGTCATCCAATATGTTTAATGTGATGACGTATGGAATTATGAGTTGTGAATGTTGAACTTACATCATTGGATCAAATGAATGTACTTATATGGATAAATGCATATATGCATGTTTGTGTGACTCATCACCAATGGCTATAAATATATTAGCCACTGAGCTATGTATCTCAACCCATCATTTTTCCCTCCTCAGGTGCAGAACCAAAAGATTAGCGATCCTTGCAAGGCAATTGGACATCTCTGAGATAGCTAGCTTTTGTACTTAGCTAGTTTGAACACTTTTGTATAGCTTGTTAAGCATGCCAAACATTGAGCATCCATTTGTATTTGTTTTAAGTTTGTGATGTGTATATTGTTATGTAAATAAAGTTTGTTCAAATATTTACTTTGCTTAATAATGAGAATGTGAAATTAAGGATTTCCTTTTGTATATGAATATGTTTTTTTAAAGGTTGAGTATGATGATTGTGGAAGTGGATTTTGTGTATGCATATACTTCTTCGTTGAGATTGCGAATTGTTTTTTGTTTTAGAATAGGATGTTAGAGATTGGAAATATTGTGGGTGATGAATCCTTTAGAGTTCACATTCAATGATGTTTTTAGTAGTTAAATGGATTTGAAGTGGTTTTTGGCACTAAAAATATGGTATTGGAGAATAGTATGAGGAAAGGGGATGTTAGGATAGGTTTAGGATCCTTTGGAGGGGTTTTGGAGGGTGAAAACTTGGTTTCACCCGAAGGTTACACGGCCTACCCATGTAAAATCACATAGGCCGTGTGTTTCTAGCGTAGGAACACTATTACACCCGAAGGTTACACGACCTACCTGTGTTGGGTTACACAACCTGTGTTTTTTGACCCTCCACACGATAGAATTTCATTTTGGGGTCTTCTTTCTATCCATCAAAATGTGAAGTCAATCTGACACCTGTAGTGAGTGTTATGGTGAGTGCACTAAGGCATGTTCAATTTCATAAAGGACATGAACATGTTGGATTCGTTTGGCCATAACTTCTTCGTCTGACCTCCGATTGAGGTGATTCTTAAAGCGATAGATTCCTAACATGTTTTTCTACCTTTACAAGAAAATTTGTAGCCTTTGGTGTTGAATTGAAAAATATTGATGGAAAGAAAATGAGGGATCGGTTGGAAGAGTATAACTAGATTATAAATATACTTTAGATTTTTAAGCATATCTTGAGCTATAGAGCTCCGAATGAGGTGATTCTTATTTCAAAATAAACTAGATACATGTAGCTACAATTTTTATGAAAATTCAAGTGGTGATTTGGGTGTTTGACTAGTGTGGGCTTGCTCTTTGTGGTTTGGGATGTTATGAGAATGAGGATGAAACATTGAGGGCTAAAGAGATTCCATGGAAATAACCTTATAGGAAATATGCTCACATCTTATGTTTATGATATTCGGAGCGATTGTTGGGTTTCAAAAACGGGGCCTAATACTTTGCACCTCTTTTTTGCGTCAAAGTGTGATGACACTAGTGTTTTCTCTTGGATTAATTTCTACCTGGGCAGGGAGCTTGCCCTTTTTAGCTTCCATTTTCCTCATGGCTGTGGCCAATTAGGAGACTTGCTTTTCTAGATTTTGGATACTGGCCCACATTTCTTGTTGAAAAGTTTGAGTGTTAGTAGCTAGACTTTTCACAATACCTTCTAAAGACTACCTAGCTTAAAAGATGATGATGCTTAAGGTGGTGAAATTAGTGGTCTCATTTGAGATGGATGTGATTGAAATCCTAGTGGCTTATTGCCATAACTAAAGTTAGGGTGATCTCGCCAGTTTAAATTGTAGTGGTTCGAGTAGGGATCATATCTCCTTTGCGGTGATCTGGAAATCCTCTTACGACATTTACTTGCTCATTAGGGTCTTTTTGAAGAGTTGGATACCTATGTGTTGCATGACCTGTTATGGAGCAAATACAACATGTTTTAAGCTGTTGAATTTGTCCTATAACCAAATTTTCCACCAAAAAAGTCTGAGCATCTAATCTTTAATCAATGGAAGAAACACTAACCTCATTAACCCTTCGTGGTGTGCTATCTTGTTGAGTCCCGAACTGTTGCGCATTTAGCGACCATGGTAGAGATCAAACTCCTTGTTTCATCTAAGGTTTTGTTCACTAATGTTCCTCCACTTGCGACATCAATCATATTCCAATCCATTGGTACAAACCTTCATAAAAGTACTGGATAACTAGCTGGTCCAGAATCTGATGTTGAGGACAGCTTGCACATAGTTGTTTAAATCTCTCCCAATACTTGTACAGTGTCTCTCCATTGAATTGTTTGATTACACAAATATCTTTTCTGACGTTTGCAGCGTGGGAGCAGGGAAGAATTTCTCTAGGAATTGCTTCTTCAGATCATTCCATGTAGTTATAGACCCAGACAGTAAATAATAGAGCCAATCCTTGGCCTTGTCAACCAATGGAAATGGAAAAGCTCTAAGCTTGATATTGTTGGACCCCGAACCTTTTTCTTGGAAATTAGAATGTATTAGATGAAATTGGTGAATTGTGATGATTGATCTGGAATATTGTAGTGCCTATTGTGTATGATTTGTGTAGTTATGGATATGAGTATTAAGTGTTTACTGGCAAAAAGCTAA
>JAOTAZ010000007.1:7565829-7582205 GCA_025629785.1 Erythroxylum oxycarpum | reverse complement strand
CTTATTGCCAGTCTCCAAGTGAAGATATATATATATATATATATATATCTATGTGTGTGTGATGATCGTTTTGAAAATATTGGTCTTTTCTTCCCTAACTATTCAAAGTCTTCCTCTTTTATGTTATTCTACTCTCTAACTAATACACTGATTGGAGGGTCTCACAAACCTCGTCTGGACATTCACGTATGCATTAATATCCAGTTTTGGTTGTATTAACGGTTTTCTAATATGAAATTATGAAAGTTCTACATTGATTATGTTTTAGATAAATCTGTTCTCGCTAGTAGTTCATTTGAAGAGTTAGTCTTCCATACTAAGAGTGGTGACTCATTCACTGTATCCTCTTCAAGTTTAGCTATAGTGAAAATGCTGTTGTAAGAAGGTGTTCAAAAGCCTACACCTGAAGGAAGAAGTATCACTGTTTCAATTGGTGCATTTAAACATGTCAGAACACTTCTCTGGAATCCAGACATTGGGGACTTATTTACCTTTACCGACTCCCATGTCACATGGAATCAAACAAATTAATTATATCATTTTGATTTATCGATGCAATATACTAGACTCAGCTTTAAAGTTGATTTCTTGTTATACTTGTAAAGACTCATTTACCTTGTTATATGTCATTTTTGTCGTTTATACATGAATATGATATTAAACAAATTGCCTTATTTACTTTTCCATATATTGTGTTAAAGATTGAATTCAAATTCTATTATAAGTAGAAATATTGATAAACAATAAATTTAAGGAAAATAACATGGGAACAAGAGTAATGCACCTCAGGTTTAGAGGCATGTTCGGAAGTACTTATTGTGAGGGTGGATCGTCATAATCTGCCGCTCACATTGACTCACCTCCTTCCCCTCCAGGGCCCCAAGTTACAGATGAGACATCACCTATTGCTCGTCATGCTACACCATCCCCATCGTTAACTCATATCTCATCTAATACCGCTTTATTAGATGGAGGAGACGTCCATCGGCCTGGAGCTGGGGGACCTGACGGAAGAAAGTATATAACAATTATCAACAGTTTGTAAGTGAAATCACATTAATTAAAGACAGTTTGTAAGTGAAATCACATTAATTAATCACTATTTGTTTTTTTATTAAGTTATATGTATATCACTTTTTTCATTGTATAAAATAACTTGTTATATTAGGTTGGTTCCGTCTGGACTGTATTCTAGAAATATGATGTCTAAATTGAAAGAAAGGATTTATCTTAAGGGTTATATGTAGAAGAATATCTCTCAGGCGACAAAGGGATTTTACACAGAGACTTGTAAGTATCTAAACTTCACACTTATTTTGTAAATGTTTTACTTTGCTATATTATAGATAATGGTAATGGTATAAATGTCTGATGCCATATATGGTTGTGTTGAGTTTTTTTATTTGTTTAACAGGGAGAAATATCATAAAAATAGAGGAAACTTTGCCAAAATTTTCATAAAATGTAGTTCACATCTAACAATTTAGGTTAAATATGTAGGAAAAGTCTTTGGCCATTCCTCCTACACCTACTCAGCTATTTTTGCACTCTCACATGAAGAAACGTGACAGTGTGACATTCGTCAACAGTCGATGTAGAGAACTCAATGTATGTGAAATTAATGTATTATTATTGTTTCTTAATAATAAACCCTTACTAATGTAAACATGGCTTCCTATTAGGATCAATTACAACAAACCATTCAACGATAGTCTCAGGAGGAGCAACATGTTGATGAGACTCTGACGTATCTTGAAATTGTCGATGGTAGGGACCGTCGTGGGCAGATATTCGGGCTAGGTTCATTTGTGAACGCATGTTATTCGCAATCCTCCATGTCTAGTACAGCAACACCTAATAAACTAGCCAACACGAGTGAAGTCACTGACCTTCGAACATGTATGCAAACCTTGATGGAGCAGATGGCTCAGCTGAGCACCCGCGATCACCAGCACATTAGGAATGTTATAGTCATTTGTTTTTAATTACAAAGACTTATTATATACACTGTAACGTTTTTATTTTCACCTAAGAAACATTTAACTTTATATCATCAATTAATTATCTGTTTAAACAAATTAAATATATAAACAAATAAATTTATTATGCATAGATAATTTATACTTGTTGAAATTATGCATTTTTCATAAGATCATCAAATACAAATTCATATCAGGATTTTAAAAAATTCTTGCTTTCAATTACCGACGGAAAGTAGACTGTCGAAAAGTTGTAAACAATTACTGACGGAACCTATAAACTACCGATAAATGTTTGTCATATTTACCAACCGTTCTTCTTCATCCATCAGTAATTATTTGCGATATTTACTGACCGTTTTTCTTCTTCTTTCGTCAGTAATATTAAATATCTCGACGACGATTTACCGACGAATATATCTGTTCGTTGGTAAAATATACTGGCAGAAAGACATAAAAATTTTGTCGTTAAATTTACCTACGACCGTATTAACAATGTCTTTATCAGTCGTTTTATTCCATCGGTAATTATTATTACTGTCAAAATGTTACCATTTACTGATGGTTTTATTCGGTGGTAAACCGCAGATTTCTTGTACTGGACACTACCTCAGATATATGCATGTACTATATGCATTGTATCTACCAATGTGGTCCAAAGTTAAGAAAAGTCCCAACAAGAAATCGACAAGTGACGTCATTGCATGAGATCAGCATGGCGTGTCCTGATAACGAAACGTGGCACCTTTGAGGTACCTTCGTTGCATCATTCGAGGAAAGTGTCTCTTGTAGGAACGAAGCACCGAGGAAACAGATAACAAAACCTCCTTTTAGCTTTTTTTTTTTTTTTAAGCTATACCTCCTTTTAGCTTTTGGGGTTGAGCACTTTAGTTTCTTTGATTATTATATTTTATATAAATTGGAGATCAACCCTGCTAGCCTGCTTCATGTCTGTCTTTTCTTGACACAACTGCTCAGACCAGGCAATGGACTGCCCTCAAAACCCTAACCTTAACCACGCTTCCTTTACTGAAAACATAGACCCTTCACTCAAGTTAGAGGTGTTGGATTTTCTGACACACGATCAGGGTTTTGCTGATGATTCGTCGTCTCAGAGTTTGGTGTCGTGGAATCAGCTGCTCTGGAGTGGCTCGAATGATGGATTTAGCACTGGTGCAACATCGAGAAACACTAGTTGCAGCATGTAAGTGACACCCCTTTTCGATTATTTTCTGTAAGTATCCTTGCACGCGATTGGGGTATTACTAATTCTCTTTTTTCAATGTTAGGGTTTCATCGGTAATGATTGTTCTTTATCTTTCTTTTCTAGGAAGATAATTATGTTTAATCTCTTTGCCTTCTTCAAATTTATGCATTTTCTCAGTAAATGTAAGGATAAAGCTAAGAAGACCAAGATGGAAGTGGTGAATCGAGTTGCATTTAGAACAGAAACGGAGCTGGAGATTATGGATGATGGATACAAATGGAGGAAGTATGGTAAAAAATCTGTGAAGAACAACCCAAATCCAAGGTAAGTGCTTATTGAAGAATAAGTGAATTACTATTTATGTTCATGCTCAATTTTTTACTATATCCTACGATCCTTGATTCTGGATAGCACATTCTTGCATACATTCACTCTCGTGTTTGATCTATCATCATCTACCTATTTTTGAGCCAATTATTACATCTATATAACTGTATATATAGTGATTTGGATTTTCGATCATATTCCAAAACATGTGTCCCTACTCTTTTTTTTTTTTTTGAAAGGTAAAGGAAAAAACTCCATTAACCATATAAATGAGTTAGACAAGGTGGAATAGACACCCATACTTTTAAACAAGAGAAATTGCAAGACACTCTAGCAAGTTCATGAGCGCCCACATTCCCTCGTCGATTAATCCAGACAACAGAAATATTAGAATTACTGGCCAATATGAGTTGGCAATCTTTAATAATTTTCCCAAACTCTGAATGATCCTCTTGGTGTAATTTACAAGCTAAGAATCGGTAAAGATACTCCCCACATGTTGCATGTTGTGAACCGTCCATATAAGAGCCTGTTGAACTGCTAAGGCCTCTGTCACTAACGCTGAATATAGACCATCAAACCATCCAGAAATTGCATGTTGAAAGAGGCCTTCAAGGCTCTCAATAATAAAGCCAAACCCCGATTTGTCCATACTCTGAAATCTTGCCCTATCGACGAAAATATACCATTCATCCAAGCTATCTGCTGCATGTTGTCTTCGCCCAGCAGCTATAAAACGATGGGCTACTGGGCCTCTATTGCTGCTGGAGGACAAAAGCTGTTGCTGCCATTTTCGTTCTTGCGCCAAAGTCCATTGATGTAGGTGATCCATTGCAAGTTGCCAAGTGCACCTTGCTGTAGGGAATTGAGCTTTCCATAAGCCTTTGTTTCTTCCCTCCCATATCTTCCATGCTATGGTTGTAAATTTTGAGATGTGTGCTCCATTGTTCGTATTCAGTACCTGTAAGAAAAACTCCTTAAAAGAAGGAGCTGGGTTAGTAATATAAAAATCCCCTACCTCCCACACCGCTCTCGCCCTCTCACACCCCACTAAGCAATGATTGACATCCTCCACCTCCCCACAGTAGCATTTATCATCCACCTGCACGCCTCTACGAGCTAGTTGTACCCTAGTAGGTAAAATGCCTTTTAGAGCTCTCCACATGAAGATCTTAACTTTTGGAGAAGAAGCAATATGCCATAATTTGCCCCAAAAGTCACCCTCTTCTACCTCACCACCTCTCCCCATTGTGTTCAAAGCCACATAATAACAAGATTTCACCGTATATCTCCCTTTTTTATCAAAATGCCAAACCCACCTATCTTCACACTCTCCCCACCGAAGTGGAATGGTGAGGATATCCCTACTATCTCTATGACTAAACATGCCCAGCACTTTTTCCACGTCCCACGCCCTCTCACTTCCCCTAAATAACTCACACACTTTTAATGTAGAACTCACAGAAGTTGTGCCATCCTCCACCCAAAATTCCCCATCTCTAGGTATCTATGGGTCCACACCTACCCTAATGGTCTCCCCATTACCCACTCGCCACCGTACGCCTTTCTTCAAAACATCCTTAGCAAACCACACACTTCTCCACACGTAGCTGGGATTATGTCCAATCCCGGCGGCCAAAAAATCCCCTTGAGGGAAGTATTTAGATTTGAGGATCCTAAATAGAAGAGTGTTATGACCACATAAAAGTCGCCACCCCTGTTTGCCAAGCATACTTATATTAAAGCAGTGCAAATCACGAAATCCCATACCGCCATTCCTTTTGGGCTGACACATCCTGTCCCATGCATACCAATGAATACCTTTAGCACCCTCTCCCAAATTTCCCCACCAATAGCTATTCATGATCTTCTGAAGTTCATCACATAACGATAAAGGCAATTGAAACACATTCATACAATAAGCCGGTAAGGCCTGAGCAACAAATTTTATCAGACCTTCCCTACTCTAGAAAGCATCTTATTCTTCCAGTCATTCACTTTCTTCCACATCCTATCTTTTAGAAACTGAAAAATATGTTTCTTGTTTCTGCCAATAAGTGATGGAAGACCCAAATACTTACCTCCCCCAAGTGGTAATCGGGCATTGAGAATATTACCAATAGTATTTCTACTATCCTGTGAAACTTTAGGACTATAGAAAATACTTGATTTCTGGAAGTTGACCGCTTGACCCGAGGCTCCTTCATACTCCTCTAAAATGCACTTCATCTCTCTCGTTTCCTGTTCTATGCCTTTAAAGAAAAAGATCGAGTCATCTGCAAATAGAAGATGAGAAACTCTAGGGCATCGAAACCCCGCTCTATGCCCATGAAGCAAACCCTGCATTTCAGCGCGATTAAACAACATAGAAAGACCTTCAGCACATATGATAAATAAATACGGAGACAGATGGTCCCCTTGTCTAAGGCCCCGACTAGGCAAAATAGGCCCCACTGCGTCACCATTCACCAGTATAGAGTACCGTAAACTGGTAACACACATCATTAACCAATGTACCCATTTATCATGAAACCCCAACTGTCTCATCATCTGCTCGAGGTAGCTCCACTCCACTCTATCATAGGCCTTGCTAATATCAGTTTTCAGAGCCACCGACCCAACACTTCCCCACGTAACATTCTTCATACTATGAATAGTTTCAAATGCAACCAAGATATTGTCTGTTATTAACCTTCCTGGAACAAAAGCCGATTGACTAGGGGAAGTAACATGTGGGAGAACTTTTTTAAGCCGATTAGCAAGCACTTTAGCAATGATCCGATACAACACATTACATAGAGCAATAGGCCTATAGTTTTTCACCCATTTAGGACGGTGAATCTTCAAAATTAAGACCACAAGCGTATCAGAGAGAGTGGGAGGAAACATACCTTGTTCAAACCAAGAGTCACAACCCGCCACTACATCATCTCCCAAAATGTGCCAAAATTGTTGAAAGAAACCCGTGTTAAGACCATCTGGTCCCGGCGCCTTATCTGGGTGTATATGGAAAACGGCCTCACGGAATTCTTCTTTCGTAAATGGTTCTAATAGCATCCTATTATCCTCTGCACTCACTCCGGCTTGAATTAACTGCGTAACGGTATTATGACGATTACCACTTGTTTGAAATAACTCCTGGAAATACTAAAAAACTGGGCCATGCATACCATCCCGGTCTCGATACCACTCTCCAGTATCATTCTTCAACCCTGTTATTAAATTATTTTTCCGCCTCCCTTTAATGTGTGCATGGAAATATTTGGAGTTCATATCCCCATATTGAGCCCAAAATAACTTTGTTTGCTGTCGACGTCGCACCTCATCTTCCTCAAGCAAAAGATTCCATTCTGCCCGTAGGCGATCCACTTCACCTCCATCTGTTTCATCCTGACTTTCCCGTAAAAGTTTCTGTACCAGTGCTCGTTTCATATTTCGATCTCTATTTCGGCGTCGTCCTCATATTTGTAATTCTGCTACACAATTGTCTCTCTTATGTAGAAGATCAACCTCACCCTCACACTTCCAACCTGCCATCACTACTGCTTCCAAGTTCGCATCAAGGAGCCATGCATTATCGAAACGAAACCTTCGACAAACCGTTTGTGGAGAATCGAGGCTTGTATCCAGTAGCGATGGATCATGATCGAAAACCGGAGCCACCAGAGATTGAACTGAACATTCCGGATACCGCAGAAACCATCTACCATTACCAACTGCTCGATCTAACCGCTGCTTTGCAACCACCTGTCTATTTCTCTTCATATACCACGTAAACAGGCTACCCGTATACCTGATATCATTCAAATCACAATCTGATAACACATCTATAAAATTCTGAATCAAATAATGTGGATGATCATGAAGTCCCCATTTCTCGTCCTGACATAGCAACTCGTTAAAATCACCAATACATACCTACTCTTTTTCATCTTGTCGAGCCAATGCTCGAAGCAAATTCCACGAAATATGTCTCCTATTCCTATTCGGATTACCATAGAAGCAAGTAACTCGCACCCACGTGTCCAGTACAAGAACATTAGTATCTATAAAATCATTTCCAAATCCCACTACCTACAACTGTATCGAATCATTCCACAACACACTAAGACCCCCACTCTTGCCTACGTTATTAACATTAAAACAATTTGTAAACCCCAACTGAACTCTAACTTCATCCATTCGCGAACTCTGCACCTGCGTTTCAATGAGAAAAACACACCACGGCCTATACCTCAACACTAGCTCCCTCAAAGCTCTAACTGTCCGAGGATTACCCATTCCTCGGCAGTTCTAGCAAAGGGCCTTCATTGTAGTTGGCTGTCTTGTCACCCAGGACCAGCCGCTTGGATTGTCATTGTACCCTCAACTGAATCACCATGATTAGAAACGGAAGAAGATTGAGTGTTGTTATTTCGTGGTCTTTTTTTCCATCATCAACCTTAGGCATGGGTTCATCTTCTTTAAGAGAGCTAGGCCCACCACCAGAGTCTAACCTGTCTCTATCGAGATCCATTCTACTTGGCTACCCTTCACCTGATAGGATCTGGTTCCCGCTCGATGACGTGCCCAAGAAAGAAGCTCTAAAGTCATGGAATTTTGAATATTGCATCCCCACAAATCTCGGGTTCAGACTATCCTTTCGTTTTTCCTCTCTGAAATCATCCGCCTCATCTTTTATCCATGGACTAACCGCCGGTGGATTCCTCCTCGTCGGAGCTCGTAAACTGGCATCCCATCCAAACACCACTGCTTCTGGTTTTAGACTTAAACGTAATTCACAGAATGCTTCAGAGTGGCCTAAATGCTTCAGAGTGGCCTAACTTCCCACACAGAAAGCAGAATACAATGAGTTTCTCATACTTGAAATGGACAACATGCATCTCACCCTTATCGTCAACTATCTTCTTCCTTCTCCTCAACGGTTTTTGCCCATCCAAGGTCACTTTGACCCTCATATATGTAGGCTCTGACACCCTACGTAATATTCTTGCATCATACTCCAAAAAACTCCCAACAAAATTTCCGAGCGCCCTAGCCATCACTTCATTAGTAAAACCAGGGGGAAGATTGTGGACTTGAACCCATATATTACTATGAGTCAGGGGAATTCCAAGAGGATCCGTACCTGCATCAACCTTCCTCCATAATAACAAGTGCCTGTTAAAATGCCAAGGTGCCCCCTCAATCACCCTATTCAGATCAATGTCATTATAAAACCGAAACATATATCACTTAGCACCGATCTCTGTTATGTTGACACCTCCTATCGGGTGCCAAAAGAGCACTCTTAGATTGCTGACAACTCTCTTTTTGAGACTTTTATGGGTATATTGACCACCATGAAGTTTGATGGATTACACACTATGCATGAATACGTCATTGAAATGACAAACATTGGATCAATACTTAAGTCTTTGGGAATGGAAGTGGATGAAAGCTTTGTTGTGCAGTTCATCTTAAACTTATTACCATCTAATTATGGTCCTTTGCAAATGAACTATAATACCATGAAGGAAAAATGGAATTTACATGAGTTGCACAACATATTGGTTTAGGAAGAAACTAGACTCAAGAATTAAAGAAGTCACTCTATCAATTATGTCAAAAATCAAGGAGCTAGTAAGAAAGATGGAAAGAAGCATAAGAAGAAATTGAAGGGACCCCTGAAAGTTAGTAGAGAATCCTCTTAGATCCACAAGAAGGAACATGATGAATGCAGATGCCATTGCTATAAGAAGGTTGGGCATTTCTAAATTAAATGTTCTAAAAATAAGGCATGGTTTGAGAAGAAAGGTAAACTTAGTGCTTATGTATGCTTTGAAGCAAACCTTGATGAAGTTCCTTTTAATACTTGGTGGATTGATTTTGGTTATACTACTCATGTTTCTAATACCTTGTTGGGATTCCTTATGACCCAAACCATAAGACCAAATGAAAGATTTGTCTATATGGGCAAATGAATGAGAGTTTCAGTGGAAGCTGTTGCGACTTATCGCTTAATCCCAGACACTAGATATCATTTAGACTTATTTGAAACTTTTTTATATACATATTTTATCTAGGAATTTAGTTTTTTTAATCCAAACTTAATAGATTTGGATACTCATTTAAATTTTGTAGTGGTAGTTTCAATTTTTACAGACATAACCACATGATTGGTAGTTGTGTATTGTGTGACTGCTCATATAAATTAAACCTTGATATTGTTTTTGCTAAAACTTTATTAACTTTGAATCCCAATATTGATATCAAACATAGTTTGATTAATGCTAGATCTATGTACTTGTGGCATAAGCATTTGGGACACGTTTTTAAAGAACAACTTTAAAGATTAATAAAGAATGAAATATTTCCTGAATTGGATTTTATTTATCTTAACATTTGTGTTGATTGTATTAAAGACAAACAAACAAAGCACTCAACTTCTTGAAATAATTCGCACTAATTTGTGTGGACCATTTGATGTGCCTAATTTCAATAAAGAAAACTATTTTATTACTTTTATAGATGATTTTTCATGTTATAGATATGTATTTCTATATAAGAAATCTTATGTTGTAAACACATTATAGGTTTATATTAATGAGGTTAAAAGGGAATTATACAGAAAGCTAAAAGTAGTGAAGTCTGATAGAGGTGGTGAATATTATGGTAAATATGATGAAAGTGATCAAATTCCTAGTCCTTTTGCTAAATTCCTTGAAAGACATGGTATTTGTGGGAAATATACAATGCCAAGCACATCACAATAAAATAGTATGATAGAAAGGCATAATAAAACCTTGTTAGATGTGGTTAGGAGTATGATGTGTAATTCATCTTTACCTACTTCTTTACGGACATATGCTCCAAAAATTTCCATAGACTTGTTGAATAGGAACTGCCTTTCTAAAAACCCTATTCAATAAGTATATGGTAGTTTTTAGGGCATATGTCCACAAAGAAGTGAGTAAAAATGAATTACATATTATACACCTAACCATATCAACTATGGACTAGTAAGAAACATAGTTTAAGACATCTATACATATAGGTTGCTAGGCATAAATTAGACATTATAATCTAAATTAAAAGAAATTGGATTCAAGAACAATCAACAAGTATTTCATTGGTTATCCAGAGAAGTCTAAAGCGTTTATGTTTTACTGTCCTAACAATACTACAAGAATTGTGGAAACTGGGAATGCTAAGTTTATTGAACATGGAGAGTCTAGTAGGAGTGAAACACCACATATAGTAGATATTCAAGAAATGGGAGTGCAAGTCCTTGTGGCTTGTATATTTACTCAAGTTTTTGTTTCACAAATTATTGAACTGCCTAATAATAATGAAAAACAACAAATTAATGAACTCACTGTCCATAATGAAGTTGAACATGAAGTGAATAAACCTATAGTAGAATAACTATAACAAATAACATTAAGAAGGTCTCAAAGAGAAAAAAAAACAAATATTTAATGACTATGTGGTATATCTACACGAGTCAGAAAATGACCTAGGAATTGAGAATGACCCATCGACCTTTTCACAAGCCATAAATACTGAAAATTTTGATAAATAGTTAGATGTCATGAAAAATGAGTTCAAATCTATGGAATAGAATGGTGTTTAGGACCTTGCAAAATTATCAAAAGGTTATAAAAGAATTGGTTGTAAATGGGTTTTTAAAACCAAACGTGATTTGTTGGTAACTTGGAACATTACAAGACTATTAGTTGCTAAAGGATTTACTCAGAAGGACGACATTAATTATAAGGAGAACTTTTCACTAGTTTTTAAGAAGGATTCACTTGGAATTATTATAACCTTAGTGGCTCATTATGATTTTTACTTGCACTAAATAGATTTTTAAAAATACCTTTCTGAATGGGGATTTATAGCAAGAATTCTATATGGGCTAACCAATGGGGTTCATAAAGGTTGGAAATGAACACATGGTGCGTAAACTAAAGAAGTCTGTTAAAGAAGTGCTCTAAAAGCAATCACCTTTAACACTTATTGTACAAATCATTTTATGATTAATAAAGGCATTTTTCATTATTTTAATGTTCATACATTAATGGATTTGATATTGATGTTAAATTGATTTAATGAAGTCCTTGATACAAAATAGAGCATGGAGGAAATCATGATGAGATCATGATAATGAGATTCCTATCATGTGTAATTATGTTAGCATCTAAACTTTCCCTAGTTATAGGATTAATAAGATTGGATATCATTAATTTGGATAGACTAGTGCATGCTATACTTCTTGATTAAATTAAACAGTATATCTCATAAGCTGTAGACATGAGTTGTTTAGAGTTAACATATGGATGCTTAATAAGGGTAGTAAGTACATTAGATTGACCTACTATGAGACAATCATATGGACATTCTATTCCAGTGTCAATGATAGTCTCATCATAGCAATGATGCAAATATCCTTTGACTTGAAGTGCTCAAGGATATCTTGGATACTAATCCTGTGCTTTGATTCTATTCATCGGTGCCTTTTAGGGGTTACTCATAGGGTGGTGATTGGGTACAGTTTAAGGTATTCGGAGGTAATTGAGTAGCCAATAAAAGATTCACCACTTCTAATAGAAGGAGATGTTACCCACGGCCTCTTGTCGGGGTGATTACTCGGGAGTCTTTGGCCAGAGCAGATATGTGTTATGAAGAGTGTCTTCAATGATACATAGAGTAATGATATCCTCAAGACAAGATCTAATAACACTTAGACTAGATGTGACGTAGTCAGTCTAGTGGGAGTTGACACTTTGACCATACTCTAAACCAAGTGGGATATAGATGGTGAAAGGACAAATTGCATGGTAACATTATGTATGGAAGGGTTTGTAGTCAAATAACTGACTTGCCAATCAATTGGGGGCCATGATGTGTTGCTAGATACTACTCTTAACTTACTTAAATTAAGTATTAATTCAAGTGGCCAACATAATCAGGAACCTAATGAGTCACAAGCATAGGAGATCTGAAGGATGAGTAAAATGGTCTTGAATGGTGATTTAAGATATGAGAGTGTGTTTCGGGATTGTATCGTGATGTGATCGTGGTAGAAAATGTTGCATGGAATAGATTAGAAATAATTGTTGTTGGCTACCATTGATGCATGCTATTCATGGTCATTAACTTCCCATAACATCCATTAATGCATGTTATTCATGGTTATTAACTTCCCATAACTTCCATTAATACATGCTATTCATAACCATTAACTTCCTATAACTTTCCATTAGTGATGTGGTTATAGAAGGCCAAATGGTGCAGAAAATAGAGATGATTTTTGTGCATCTTATGTAAGACACAAGAAAAGAAAAATAAAGGTTCTTTTTCTCACACACACACTTTTCTCTCTAACTCCCTCAAGAGTTCTTGCCTTTATTAGCACAAAAGAAGAATTCTAGCCATCTCCTAGTGAGGTTTCATCCTTCTATCTTCGTGTGGACTTTACGGTCTACATTGATTATTGTGGTTTACGAAAACCCAACGTAGAGAAGATTAAAGAACGAAGGAGATCGTCAGAAAGGTATGTAAACATCTTACATTGAATGTTTTTGTTTTTTCTATATCTATATGTATAAGTAGATCTGGCTTTAAAGGTTTCGTTTTATTTCTGCTACGTATATTTAATATATATCATGAATGAGATGCATGAGCGGAAACTAACATGAACTTCCCTATTGTCAATTTGTTTATTAAATAAGAATTATTAAGCATCCCTGTCCTATTTTTTTGCTTGATATCACCAATTTTAGACAAAGCATATTATTTGATCTACAATAAAAATATTATTTCATTAAACTCCTGATGATTAATTTTACTAGCATTGCTATCTAGAATATCTAAATTGGCAATAAGATCACCTCCATTTTTGCTAATCTTCGACTTGCACTCTTTTTCCATTGGCAACGTCATGGTATGGCAATAAATAAGTCATCTATGACAATGTCAAAGGATCTTCTAAGGAAGAAAAGTTTATAACGTTAATGAATTATGAGTGCAATTCTTAAAATTCCCATAACTCAACATTTTTTACATTCATATTTTCCTTAAAACTCCATTTAATACCTAGCCTCTATTGCATAAATAGGAAGAGGAGCAACTCGATAAACATTATAACTGCACCTGATATATATATTGCGTTTCATCTTTCATATAGTTCAAATAAACTTTCTCTTAGTTTCCTTTATATTGCTTATGTTCATAATTAGCTCTATATTTGTAACATCTCCTATAGATCTTAGGCAACCATTGAGAGAAAAACAAGTGTTGGATCCTACACTAGTTACCATTTCCTCTACTAAATGGTTTTAAAGTTGCACCTTGCGTTTAAGAACTCTTCCATGCCTCTCTATTCTCTCTCCTACATTTCTTTTTTCTACATTTTTTATTTTCCTATAATCATGCACCTCTTTTTGTATTTTTTTTTACCTCGTTCTATCCTTTTTTATCCTTTTGTGTCTTCACTCTCTTGACTTTCTCGCTTCTCTCGACTATATGTTTTTCTTCACCAAGAATCCATTTTATTTACATTCCTTATTGGATAATAATGTATCCAAAAAGTTTTTGGCCCCTTTTTTTTGAAATTCAAAAGTGGAGTTTTCCCATATCTAAAAAGGATATGAGGATGAAGTGAGTTATATACAAATATAAGGCTCATAATTTACTGCCTTAAGATCTTAAACTAAAATATGATGTTCATGGTTGTATATAGGCTCGATTGGATGCCTTTTATAACTAATCACTAGAATCATAGGTAGGTTGGCAAAGTTTGATGAATAAAGATTCATTATTTTGGGTTAGATGAATGCATATTGATATAGTGACTTAAGTGGCTTTATATTAGCTATGGGTTGGAGGAGCTAATCTAATGTGGATGGATTCATTTATAAAGCGAGATATTGAAAATTCATAATTGGAATTGTCTTACGTCAAAAAAGAGAAATAAGAATGAAGTGAGTTATATACAAATATAAGGCTCATAACCTATTATCTTAAAGTTTTGGGTTGTTATATGATGTCCCTAGTTCTATATGGCTTCATTTGGACCTAGTCCAACTGTTGGACCCCCACTCTCGCGAGCATAATTTCACATTTTTCACACATAGCATAATGGCACTTTTCCAAAAAGAAATCTTATAACTTTTCCTTCTTTCTAAAACCACTTGCTTTTACGATCATCGAAACAATCTAACAACGTTCTCATAATTCATTCCCAAGCAAAAGACATATGATATAATTCCAAACCATCCTAAAGAGTAATAAAAGCAAAATTTTAAAGTTGTTGGAAAGCAATAAATGTCATTTAATGAAAATGAATGGCACTAGCTCATTCTCTCAATTATAAATGTATTATCCACCTTAGAATCCTTTGCTTTAGGCTTGCTCCAAATGCCCTTCCTCAAGCTCCTCTTGCCTCCTTTGTTTTTTTTTCAAAAGCACAAAACCCTAATCAATAGAAATCTTACAAATCGAAAAACCTAAAGAAACAAAGCATGACTTTCATTCTAGAACAACCATAACCATGATTTTCCTAAGCCTTTGGGACTAAAACCCCCTTCAAAAACCAAAATATTTGAAAACAACTTACTTCCAAAAGCCACCCACGAATTTTTGCTTCTTGTCTTTAATGGGAGATTTAATCTTCCTCTTTGTTTTTTCCCCTTTTGAAAAACTCTTAGAAACACACTTTCAAAGCAAGAAAATCAAAACTCTAAACTATCTTCTTCTTTTTCTTCTCTTCTTTCCTCCACCGAAACATTCACTCTCCTTTCCTTTGTAAATTTCGTGCCTTCTCTTCTCCTAACACATGACAAATGCTTTCTTTCATTTAGTGAAGCTTAAAAGACCAAAAAGCCCCTCCTTATTAGCCTTATGTCTTCCCAACTTAAGTAAATTTCCAACAATGCCCATACACATTCTTATTCTTTCAATCTAACTAACAACCTACCACACTCTAACTTAAATTTAATTTATCCAATTTAATAACCTCTAATTCCATCACTCTAAGCAAAAAAAAAAATCTTCTAACAAATGACATTCTAATTAAACGTTAACCCAAAACAATTAATCAATCAGAAACTAAAAAAAAAACATTTGAAAATCATGCTTAAGCAATAGGAAAAGAATTTGGGGCCAACACTTTTTCTTCGGTTTTTCTCTACAGTCATAGTTAGTTTACGTTTCTACATTGTTCATCTAGGGATTTTCGTATTCTTTAGGAAAAGACTAAGGAGGGAGACTGTGTTTTGTTATTTCTTTGATTTTCAATTCCACTATAAGTAGCTAAACTTCTGTTCATAGTTATGGGAATCTATGTTATCTACTATTATGTGTGAGATGTTTCAATAAAATTTGTTTTGTTAATGAACATTGAATATCTTCTGAATTACTTTTTCTAATTGAATTGATTAATTTCTAGGTGTGCAACTAGGGATTGATTCATTTAATAGCTAGTTCAATGAAATATGACGTTCAGTTTTGTTAATCATAAGTAGCAATTAGGATTACCTTCTTTATGTTAAGTTGGAAATTCTAAGAAGATATTCGTCTTAATTAATTGCAAGTCATACATGTATGATCTTGTTCAGTGGTTTCTTAGTTTTTAACGCTATTATTCAATTGAACCTACGATTGTATCTAGGTTGTTGTTTAATAAGAATGCTAGGATACATGTTTCTAGTCATTTACACTTAAAAGAAACATCCCCCGATGAATGTTTATTAATGAATGAAATTTTATATCAAGGATCCATTTTAGTGTGATAACATCGGTGACCTGAAACTAAGATTTTTCTATTGAATTTTCAGATCTAATCACTTATATTGATTTTCGATTTTTATCATTTTTTT
>JAOTAZ010000007.1:7501259-7515858 GCA_025629785.1 Erythroxylum oxycarpum | reverse complement strand
CATTGACATGCCGGGTATAATTGTGAATAAATGTGATTGTCATTACGAATTTTGGTTTGTTTGTATTTGAAAAATTGTTTGGAGAATGAAATTGTTGTTTTAGAATTTTTGGAGAATTTTAGGAAATTTTTCTGAAATATTTTTGGGGGTAAATTTTGGACTAGGAAAAATGTCAAGTGGCAGATCTATTGATAAATGGTAGTAGAATTTACTATCAATTGGCAATGAAATTTTGGATATATGACTTTAGGAATTATTGACACGTGTCATTAATTAGGGATAATTGGAATTGGATTTAGATGGATTAGTAGAAATACATAAGACAAACCATAGAATTGTGACATGTGACAAGTAACAAGTGTCACTTGCCAAGTCATGCCTTTTTATTAACCATTTAATTGCATTTTCTAGTCCATTCTTGCTCTCTCTCACGATACACTCTCTCTTAAAGCATTTGGAGCTTTGTTTTTGGGTTCTTTTCTCTCCATTTCGTGGCTTCATCTCCATCTCTTCATCTCCTTCATGATTTGTTGAGTTACCTACTTGAAACCTTGCTCCATCTTTCACTTTCTACTTTCATCTTGTAGACTCTTTAAGTTGCTATAAGAAAAACCTAGCTTGACCCCTTTGGAGATGATGAACGTGGGTTGTATGAGGAGTTAGGGATTTGTGGTCCTCTTGAAGATTTTGAAGAAATCAAAGCTTAACCAAGTAAGTTTTGCTTATCTTGATGATTGATTTATGCAAGGATTATGGATGTGTCTTGGTTGATGCAAATTCATGTTCATGTCTTGTTTTTGTATGTGTAGGATAAGTGATAATGCATGTAAGGGCATATAGAGGTTTAGAATTGAATGATTTTCAAAGGAGTGATTAAATGAGTGTAGAAATTGCTTATGAATGGATTATGCTCTGTTTTTGGTTAATGCTAACTTATAGATTATGAATTGTTTGTGAGTTGTTTGTGAGTGGTTTTTTTAGTTGAATTAGGTAGAGATTGATGGGGAAATGTAATGGAGAAGATGATCTAGGTATAAGAAGGTTTAAGATGAGTTAGATGCAAAGATTGAATGTTTGAAAATGTGGAAATTTTGCAGCAATATGATCTTGAGTATGCTCCAGTGTATTGGTCATAACTATTTCTATTGTTGTTCAATTGACATGCTTTATGGTTTGAATGAGACTAGAGACATTTGACTTCATTTCCTGTGAAGACTTTGAATTGAAATGTTGTCTTAAAGAGATCCAAATCTTGACTTGAATTCAGGACATTGAGTGCAGCAAAAGTTGGGAATGGATGTATATGCTTGTGTTCCATTTTGGGTGTTTATGGTTAAATAGGGGATATGAATTGGGTATGGATGTTTTGAGCTAAACTTGAGGTGTAGATGAAGTATGCATGAACTTGGAAATGATGAATTTTGAGTATAAGGTGCTAAGTTATGTTAGGGAAAAAGGATATAGAGATTAGGATTGATAAGATGAAGTTGAGAATGATGAATGGAATGAGTTGAGAGTTGAGGGTTTAATGCATTCTAATTGGTATATGAGTTGTTATGAAGTGGATTTGTGCTAGAAAAAGTGAATTTGAGAAGATTATGGGTATAGATCATGAATTGTTACAAATGGTATCAGAGTTGGTTCCCGACTCGATGTACCAACGTAGGACGCTGGGCCCTAAGGGGGTGGATGATGAGATCCTATATCGGTTGGAGAAGGGAGCGAAGTATGCCTTATAAGGGTATGGATACTCTCCCCTTAAGACGTGTCTTCCCAAGGGTGGGAAGAACAAAATCGTGAGGAGCTTGGCTCGAGGGGCAGCCCAAAGCTGACAATATTTGTGTGCGGGTGATCTAGGCTGTTACAAATGGTAATTTAATTGTCACGACCCGGTACCACATCGAACCCATGACAACCGCCGCATACCCGGGCTAAGGACACTCACGGTTTCCTTAATCCAACCATACAAAGCTAACTAGATATCTCTCTCCTTTTGTTTGAAAATTTTGGGCAGCACAACGGTTGTATTTTAAAAATCCCAAAACCTGCAAACAATTTTAACACACTTCTATATGCACACTAAAAATTTTACCACAACTTTAGGACTTTAAAGTCTACTCAAAGCAACCTCAACAATAATATCAAAGTTCATACATAAGGTCTTTTACAATGACAAAACAGTCTAGAGTTAAATTTATAAAATCATAAAGCATATTCACATAACCAACCTAAAGAAAACAGTTCATAAGCCACTATGCAACAAAAGTACAAAATAGAGACTACCCACGTGCGGTAATGTCCCAAAAACATCAAAAGACTGTACGATCCTCACAGAGCTTCAAGCTCACTAAATTAACCTGCATGGTTGGAAAACAGGGGGGTAAGTACATTATGTACTCAATGAGTAGGAAAAGCATATATCGCGAATAGAACTCGATACACACCAAGACGGCATAGATAACCTATAAAGTGAATATACAACACACAGAAATTACACAGGCCTAGCCTATGACACAACGTATACTAGTTAGGAACCATATAGACCTAGCCTATTAATTCACTCATCCGGTGATTATAAGTTCCAGTTCCAATACACAAAAGCATGAAAACATCATATGTATAAATCAAATCTCATCAGAAAACAAATATCAGGATAAGCTAAAACAATCAAGTGTGACACCACTAGTCTGCCAAACTAATGTGGACACCCATTGATTCTCGGTGTTGGCTCAACTTTCATTCGTGGTGAGTCCGTACTACAGTAAACAACAGAGTCATTACCCTAAGTGATGACCTTGTCAGTGTCCAGACCCTAGGTGTGGAATCACCTGCAAGTCCCTTAGAAAGGTGTCAATACGGGGACTCGACTTTTATGTACAAACATTAAGGGTACGGAGATCACTTAATCAGTTGTGCCTAGCACACGATTGGCCAATATTTTCCTCACCAATCACAAAAATCATATATAACAATTAAGTACATAAATCAAGTAAGGCACTATGTCTTTATTTATCGGTCCAATAAAATGAGACTTACAATGGCTCTAAGCCAAAAGAGAACAAAAACATGCAACATGCATGACTCAATTATGCATATGTAAATTCCAAAACATTTTCTTATAAAATAAAAGCCATCTTTTTGTATTCCAAATGCATAGTTGTTCAAAACAATGTCATTTGTTAAATACCTAAGCATATTAGCATCCATTTGAAATTCAATTCTACCATACGTTACCTAGGTTCAAAATTCACATACAAGTCATCATGCTTGTCTTAGGATGTTCTAATCCTATTTGAGAAATATAGTTTTCCCAACTCACCTCAAAAGAAGATATACGCTCTCTTAACTTAAAAAATCCTCGATACGAGCTCCTTGATTCATAGCTCCAGAGCCTTTATACATAAAAAGTCATACGATGAAATTACTACTTAAAACATAAATTTCATATTTATACACAATCACATAGTGTATAAAACAC
The DNA here is from genome assembly GCA_025629785.1 of Erythroxylum oxycarpum. Taxonomy (NCBI): domain Eukaryota; kingdom Viridiplantae; phylum Streptophyta; class Magnoliopsida; order Malpighiales; family Erythroxylaceae; genus Erythroxylum; species Erythroxylum oxycarpum. Next base: position 7,512,380 of record JAOTAZ010000007.1, on the reverse strand, counting down.
AATATCACTCCATTTAAGCTATAGGATTCGACCATTAAACTTCTCACGTGGTTACTTCCTTACTATTCACATTAGTTTTTCTTTTGCATTTTCTAAGGCATTTAATGCCTTTAATCCACTACTTACTCATTTCAAAACATAATTAAACACATCTTTATCCAAGCACATAGGCTAAGTAACAATTCAAGTTCACTCTAAGTAAACAAGAAAGTGTTTTCCAATGTATATCATTATAAAGCCTTAAATTCTAAGCCAAGTTCACTTAGATGTTTTATCAAACAGCTAATGTGCATGACTTTCAAGTCACATTTTCAAGACTTTATCATAATAATTCATGCTCCTATCATGTTATATAGTAACGCTTCCAATCAATGACATATTCCACTACTCCATTCAAATCAATTCCCTTTATTTAAGCTACATTTATCAATTACACAATTCATTAAATTAATCCACTTCTTCTCCCGTCATTTCGACCCAACCATAACCAACACACATCTTCTTCATTCTTCATCATCAGTTCACATTATAAATGTACAATTAACACCATAGAATTCATTTAAATCATCAATTCCAAAAGTTATTCAAAAATTTACAAACTTTCACCAAAAGGGGACAATTTCAGTTTTGGCTTAAATAACCCTCTCCATGACACATTTTATTCATCTAAACCGTGTTTCATGCATTTCAAACATGGAGAACCACATGTCTTAGCACCAAACTCAAAATCCTAATGTAGAGAGAAATGAGACAAAATTTACCTAAACCTCCTTTGGTGATATCTTCAAATCCTTTGGGAATTTCTCAAATATAATGACAGATTTGAGTTCTTTGACCTCAAATTAGCTTAGAACACCTTGATTTGAGTTTAAAAGTAAAAAACTTGGTGAAGATTAAGTGATGGCCGAAATTTCCTCTTCTCCTCCTCTTTTCTCCTTTCTTTTAATTAAAACAAAGTATTTTAATGCCAAATAATGAAGTGCAAGACCACACATAAGAAGAGTCTAAAATTTTGACTCTTCTTTGACCAAAATATGGTAAAATTACCTTTTTGCCCTTAGTTTATGTGAAATTACCATTATACCCTCTAAACGTTTTCTAAATTTGCAATTAAGCCCGAAATTTGAGAATGACCAAAACTTTTATTTTCAATTTGGTCCTCAGACTTTTGAAAATTATAATTAAGCCTCTTAACTTTATAAAATTACAAATTGGTCCTCCAAGAATTGAAAAATTACAATTAAGTCCTTTAACTTTTAACAATTTTGCAAACAAGCCCTTATGTACATCAACTTTTCCAAGTAAGCTTTCTAAGTGTCCAAGAAGTCTATAAACCATGTCTAGTCACCTTTAGGGCATTAGAATACATTTGATTCAACTACCATGGTCATATCTATCCAATGGACTCAGTATTACATACTTAGAAGCTTACATATCGGAAATCTCCAAGATTTCGCATACTGATGAACTCTAAATTCATGTAAGGATATATAACATTTTATATTACTGGTATTCGTACCAACAGGATTCAAATATATCTTTGAAATCATATACAACCATGTATATATATCAATATACAATAGTATCTCCAATTGCCAAAAAAACACAAAAGTGCTCAAAAAGTCCAGCGTTACAGCAAACTAGCCTTTAATTATTATAACACAACAGTTGTTAGTTGTTCCTTCGAGGATATCCGATAAAATTGAAATGATAAAGAGCATATTAGCATAGCTCCTTCATAAGGATAACACGTGTAACTCAAGAAATGGTGAGCAGAACTTTGCAACATATCAGGTATATTTATCCTGCTATTTTCTTAATGACTTTGTCTTTTAAACTTGCATCGCTTAATGAAGATCTGTAGCCTTTTTAAGTTTTATTATTCTATTATTATTATTTATTATTACTTTGTTATAAGTTTTTTAATGTATTTAGTTATTCTAGTACATCTTTTATGTTTATTTGACTTTTTTTTTTGTAATAGCTTCATGTCATATTTGCATGGAGGTCTATCCGAATTGTCTCTCTACTAGATAGGGGTAAGACTGCGTAATATCAGACCTTCCTGGGCCATGTATTTGTGCGAGATTCAATTGGATGTTAATGATGATGATGATGACGACGACGACGACGACGACGATAACTTTAAACTCCAACATGTCTCTTTTCTCATATTCAATTGTCAAAGTAAATCTTTAATCAGATCCCAATTATCCAAATATTTATTTATTTATTTATTTTCTACATAGAATTAATCATCAATTATTATATTTATTAATGTGATCTAGAAATTGGTGAATTAATTACAAGTGTGATCGACGCAAATTTATTAAGTAACAAAGGTCTTAATTGCATTCACTCGACAAAGATTGAGATGATCGCAAATTGAGAAAATTCTCTAATGCTCTGTTCACTATATTTGAATTTATCTATGTACGTAGGAATCAAATTATCTAATAAAAATGATTAATTCTTGAATCATAATCATTAATTTATTTAAAATATATAATTTGTAAACTATTACGTATATCAAAAATCATTGCATGAATTGAAAAGTTGAGACAACAACAAGCCGATAGGTTTAAATAATTTAACCTAAATACCGAAAACTGTGTTATTTGTAATTCCTAAAATCATAGGAGGAAGTTGTTAACAAAAGGAAAGAAGTAAAGGCAACCATCATTTTCATCCCCATCTGAGTGATAAAGCAATTTCTAGAATCAAATATTTGTGAATAAAATAAGTGTTAAGTGTTAGAAAAGTGGGTTTAAGTTGAATGGCTTGAGGCGTGAAAAATCACTATCTTTAAGGAAATATTTGCCCCTACTAGTTGCTGCAGGGTTTTGACAAATTTTCCTCTATGATACAACATGCCTAATGTTCTGTAAGACAGCAAACTCAATAGAAAACCAAAAATGAACTTCAATTAAGAATGAATATGAGAAGGATGAAGAAGAAAAGATTTTGTGGTGTATTAACCATGAATGGGATGTAGCCTTATATAGACTTAAAGACACCCATTCATAAAGTACATGTTTGTTCATAATACCTATTCATAATGTACATGATTGTTCATGGCACCTCTTGGGAAAACATATGACCATTTATTGATAATGTACATGATTGTTCATGGTACCTTTTGGGAAAACATGTGACCATTCATGGCATTTGAAAAAACATGTCTTTTCATTTATACTTCTTCATTCAATTCCTTGCATTTCAAACTATTTTTCAACAGCTTATGGCGCCGTAAAGGATTCGAGAAAGTTTTTTTCCCCCTTTTGGCAATAGTAGCTCTTAATAGTGTTTATACGTTGGACCAGTTGACACTTATAAGGTGCTTCTTTAATACAATTCTTTAACTTTTTTTATTAAAAAACTTTTAACAAATCTTTTGTGATTATGCTAGTTCGATGGAATGAATCAAAGTAAGAAAAGGGTCATTCATTACCTTGAGTAGGTCAGAAGAGACATTCAATGTTATAGTCATTAAGGTTATTGAAAATATAGTTAAAGAGAATTTCAAGAAATGGACCGATTATTACTTTTGATATTTTAAACATACAAGAACGTAGAACGATTATTTCTAAGGCAGCTCCTTATTCTACGGTATTTAGATATGATGTCATATTACATATGAAGGTGGTTATTCAAACGCTTTAGAAGGAATGCTCATTTAGTGATTAGTCCTATAGATTTTACTAGTATATGCTGAAAAAGCTTAGTGTATTCCATGATTGATGACTGAATGGCTTAGAACCCATTCAAATGCATGGAAGGATATATGAGCGAGATTATAATGGAAGAGTTCATTAAAGATATTTTGCTCAAGCAGGTTTAGTAGGGAAAATGTATTTCCCATAAATCGAAAAGTTTATAAAGAAAAATGATCATCATAGTGCAAATTAATGAATTTATAATAGGAATATACTATTGTTGATATGAGGACATGAGTATGATAATGAGGTATAGATCCATCTACATTGAACTAAGGAGCAACGTTTATGATGTTATACCCAGGTTCGATTATTAAATTATTGGCAAGATAAACAAAGCTTTTATAAAGAACTGATGACCAACATAACCGAGGTACACTTACCAGAACATGTCATGTAATATTATCAAATATAATAATGAAGGTATGTTTCTTTTTGTGATTAAGGAAAGTTCTATTACTTGATTATTTTGAAAGATGCCAATATACGTTTATTGAAACATATTGCCAAACTTCGAATTATAAGCGTGAAAATCTTTTCATCTAATTAATCAAACTCTTTTGTTACATCACTACTAATGATATATTTTGAAAGAGGAATGTGATTGAAAATTTAAAATTATCGGTAGCTCTGTCAAGGAAAATTTGCTAAAATTAGTAAGCTAAAGTTAGAGATTGGTATAGTTAGCTGGAAAGTAGATTAATTGTGGTGTGTTAAGAGTTTGATATTTCTTAGAAGGATTTTTTTAAGAGCATATAATATATCTCATTGATAGTTTTATATGAATATGGTATCTATCATATATTAGTTTTGAAAGAGTGATATTTTTTAGGAAATGTTCTAGTCATAAAAGAAGAGTTTGAGTGAAATGAAGTTGATGTTGAAAACTTTAAACACTGCTAAATGCATACACATTCTATGTTTTGCTTAAAATTGAAATTAATTTAACATAATATGTTTTTATTAGATAACCAAAAACATGTTGAAAATATGTATAAAGGAACAGATCAAGTTATGGAGCCAATGATCAACACGCTCATTAGATAATGTAACCTTTTTTTTTTTTATATTAGAGAATAGCAATTTTATTATTCAAATTTCACTCTATATACTAAAATTATAATTTATTGAATTCTTTCAAAATTTTCATTTCAAATCATGATGTTGTGAGGAATATAAAGAGATCTCTTTTCGGATCATGAAATTCAAAGTTGATAAACATTGAACTAAGAGAGGTCTTAGATCATGATTTTAAAAATAATAATTTGTTTATCGATAATAATTTTATTCTCGACGATCTTACATATTTGACATGTAAAAGAATCAAGCAACAAATGAGGAATGAAAACATATGATGGGAAAGTAATCTCGTGAGTTAATTAGGCGTCAAAGAATAATTAATTGAGGAACAAATTTAAAACCAATTAAAGAACAAGGTAAAGTTAAAAGATCAAGAATGGATCAAGAAAAAAATATATTGAGAGCTATGTAATTTTATAACTTTCTATTTATTTCTTGACATTTTACTAAGGGGGCTCAAATTATATAACATTTTCAAATTAGTCTTAAATGCATTACTATTTCAGTTTTCAAAAGGTCATTTTGATTAAGGTTTAAAGAAAGTTGATATCTAATACTTATTTTTTAAATTTAGGAAACTTCTAAAAGGTTGAAATTTATTTTTATTAGAGTGACAAGATGGTCACTTTGAAAAACTTGAAATTTTTTGAAACTTATAAGTTTGCGAAGTTTTACCAATGAATGATATAGGTTGATTAAATGTCAATAAAATTTTGAAAATTAGATGGGTAAAGGTCATTAGGATCCACCAAACAATAATAGAGTTGAGATGGTTTCAATAAATTTTTATAAGATTATGAGAAACTTGTTCAATCGAACCATACATTTGGTTTGATTGTCATAATAACTAGTTTGCCTTATATACATAAGTTTATGTTTGTTAGAAAACATAATGAATCTTACCTTAGTTTTTATGAGATTTTATGCATTTGTAAAAAGTGTTCATTATTCTTAAGCATCAAATTAAACCCTAATAATTTATTTGAGAAAAGTGGGAGTTGTTTCTTTTACTTGTCAATTAAGTTTGTGAGTTAGTTAGTGAGTTAGAATTGTTAGTTTCATGAATTTTAAAGGGTGACTTTACAGTAAAAGAAAAATAGAATATGAAGTTGCTCTTCACTCGAAAGCAAGACATTTGCAAGAAGTGTTTATCTTCATCAAAAGCAAGAGTTAGTGTATTTAAATTTTTAAGAGGTGCTTGAAAAGTTAATGTAAGTAACAAAATGGCATAACCAGTATAGAATATTTGTATCATCTCTTCCTACTCTTTGATGTGTGCTTAATTATTTATATATTCACTCCTTAATACTTAGTGATTAATATTATGAAATACTTAAGATACTCATTTTGGTTCATATTTAATTTTAGGTACAAGTTGGAAGCATAAGAGTTAAAATGAGTTCAAAGCACATTCCTTGATCTATCATCTTGATGTTCAAACTCATTTATCTTTGTGGAACTAGAAGGAGATGGATTAAAGTGAATATGGGATAAGAAAACTAAAGAAAATGAAGATTTCAACTGACTTGGAAGATACATGTTGTGTATCCACTTACAAACTATGTAAAAACATGAAAGTGATGTTATTTTGATGCATGGTTGGATGCACATAAAAACCTAATTTTTAATATAAATATAAATGTGAGCAGCAAAAGAAGGTATGAATCATTTTTGGAACACAAAAATAGGCAAAACACTCACTTTTGTGAGATCTATGGAGGGTTAATCTTCTTCCTTCCTATTCATAGGTGAAATTGAAATCAAAGATCACATTTGACATCTTTTCATTGTGTATTTTTGATCTTCTCTTTCTAGAGATTGTTTATGATGTTCTTAGCTTAATGTTTTGGGTATTCATGTATGAATGATTAATATTTTCATTCTCAATAGATTATTTATGTATGAACTCATTGCAAGAATAAGGAATACAATGTGTAAAAGTTGTATTTTCAATCCATTTGTGGTAAACTAATGGTGATGAATCATTAAGGATAACATGAATTAAGTTAAATGGCCCAAGCTTGTGTGGTTATTGCCTAGATTAATCTATTTTCCTAGTTGATAATGCGACTCTCCTACCAAATCTAGAGAGCTTATTCTTGGTTGTTTCACAGCTAGGTTTAGTTAAAGAATTTATTTTGATTAAACACAACCTAAGGGAAAATTGGGGTTAATAGAGCTTAATGTTAACCTAAAATTAATAGTTTCTAAAAGAGGTATGAAATTAAAAAGACGATGAAGGATGCTTATTTATGTATAGGTTGAGATTGAACCAAGAACTGGATTCCAAACTCATTCATCAATTTTCTCACTTTTAAAGTGTTTAATTTGATTTAATTTTTAGTTTAATTTTACTTTAATTCATCTTTCGATTCTAGCCAAAACCTCCCATATCCTAAAATCGATTCGTTTCATTAAAAAATCTACACATACTTTCTATGTGGATACGATTCCTACTCATCACTATTATAAATTTAGTTGTGCATAGTTAGGTTTTATTTTCTGGTGCATTCAACACGCATAAAACATTTTGGTGTGGTTTTCAGGGAATGTACTACTTTAGCTTTTAATTTCAATTGGTGTTTTGCATATATTTGTTTATAAGTTGTTTTCACATTTTTTTCTTGATCTTTTCATGTTTGTTAGTATTTGTGTATAAAAGGGACGCTACGGAGGGAATATGTCAAAGCTGTTGGGGGAACATTTTCAGATAACCCATGCTCCCAATCTTATAACTCAAGTTGGAGAGATCACCTGAGCCTTACTCATGGAGGAGATTTCCAACAAAACAACTTCCTAGATACGCTGCAGGGTGCACAACAATTACCACAAAGACTAAAAGCCTCTTATTCTAACTTAGATACATCTCTGGAAGACTTAGTTAAGTTATTGCTACTAATATTATAAAATTTCATCAGGATATGAAACAATTCTAGTAAGATGCAAGGTCTAGATTCCCAAACTTGGTAAGCCAAATAGGTTAGATGGCGGTAACTATTAACCACCTAGAATCACAAAGTAGAGAGAAGCATCCATCTTAACCTGAGGAGAATCCAAAGAACGTTAATGTGGTAACCTTAAGGAGTGGAAAGGAACTTGAGAATCTAGAGAGGACTACTCAAGGGATTGCTAGGGAAGAAGAAGTTGAGAAGAAGCTTGAAGGAAAAAAGGATATATCATTTAGCCCAAAGGTAAATATTGAGTCCTTAATTATTGTTAAGACTAAGCCTTCACTTTTACCTAGCAGGTAGGAGAAATTTTAAAAGGAGAAAAAGGGTAAAAAAATATTGGAGAATTTTTAAGAGTGGAGGGATTCAGTAGAGACTAAGAGTTTGAAAATAGGGAAGACACTAAATGTGAGTGGTCATCAACCCATACCTTTTCTTAAAGAACCTTAAGTGGATAATGCATCAAAGGAGACACCTAAAGTCCATAATTTTTCATATGAGGAGGAAAGTGTGGAGTTGAGCTAGCGACAATAAACAAAGGCATTGCTTAGGAAGCAACCCAAAGGAAGTTTGTTTCTTTTTATTTACATTTTTACAATTGTTGTTTTTGGAATGCTCCATTTCTTACATTTAAGGTTACCTTGGGGAAAATGTAAGTTTTAAGTGTGGGGTGGGGATTATCATGTGTGCTTTTAAATTGTTTGTTTCTTCTGTGAATATGTGTTTGTTAAAAAGAAAGAGAATCAAATCAAATCAAATAAATATTTTCAATTTTTCTATTGCTTTTAGGGCTATATAGTCATAATTAGAGGTTAGAACTGATTAGAAAAACTTTTACTCTTATGATTGGGCAATATACATTGTCTTTAGAAGAGTAGTGACTAGTGGTATTAAGGATAACAAATACATAATAGTTGTATTTTCAATTCATTTATGGTAAACTAATTATGATGAATCATTAGGGATAATATGACTTAAGTTAAATGAATCGAGCTTATGTGGTTGTTGCCTAGATTAATCTATTTTCCTAGTTCATAATGCGACTGCCCACAAAATCTAGGGAGCTTATTCAAGGTTGTCTGATAGCTAGATTCAGTTAAAGAGCTTATTTTGATTAAACACAAACTAAAGGAGAACTGGTGTTAATAGAGTTTATTGTTAAGCTACAATTAATAGTTTCTCAGAGAGGTATGAAATCAAGAAGATGATGAAGTATATTTATTTATGTATAGGTTGACATTGAATCAAAAATCGGATTCCAAACTCATTCATCAATTTTCTCACTTTTATATTGTTTAATTTGAATTAGTTTTGTTAGTGCAATTTTTCTATATTTTATCTTTAGATTCTAGCCATAACCTCCCATATCCTAAACATTTATTCTTTTCAATACAAAAGCTACACAAACATTCTTTGTGGATACAATCCCTATTCATCACTACTATAAATTTAGTTATGTAAAGTTAGGTTTTATTTCCTGACGCATTTAACAAGCATCAAGAATTTTGGTGCATTTGTCTAGGAATTTGGTGCTTTAACTTTGACTTTTAATTTCAATTGATGTTTTGTATATATTTGTTTATAATAAGTTTTTACATTTATTTTTTGATCTTTTTCATATTTGTTAGTGTTTGTGTATAAAAGGGACATTGCGAAGGGACTATATCAATTTTGTTAGGGGAAAATTTTCTCATAACCTATGTTTCCAATCCTATACCTTAGGTTGGAGAGAGAGATCACCTAAACCTTAGTTATGGAGGAGATTGCCAACAAAACTACTTCCTAGATAGGCTGTAGGGTGCACAACAATTCCCACAAAGATTAAAAGCCTCTTATCCCAACTCAGGTACATCTTTGGAAGACTTAGTTAACTCTATTGCTACTAATACTCTAAAATTTCATCAGGATATAAAACAAATGTAAGGTCTAGATTTCCAAATTTGGTAAGCCAAATGGGTCAGATGGCAATAACTATCAACTACCTAGAATCTCAAAGTAGAGAGAAGTAGTCATCTTAACCTAAGGAGAATCTAAAGAACGTTAACGCGGTTGCTTAAGGAGTGGAAAGGAATTTGAGAATCTAGAGAGGACAACTCAAGGGATTGCTAGTGAATAAGAAGTTGAGAAGAAGCTTGAAGGAAAAAAGGATATATCATTTAGCTCAAAGATAAATACTGAGTACTTAATTGATGTTAAGACTAACCCTTCATTTTTACCTAGCAGGTTGGAGAAATTCAACAAGGAGGAAAAGGGTTAAAAAATATTTGAGACTTTTCGAGAATGCAAGGATTCAGTAGAGATTAAGCGTTTGAACATAGGGAAGCCACTAAGTATGAGTGGTCATCAACCCATACCTTATCCTAAAGAACCTCAAGTGGAAAATGCAAAAGTGGAGACACCTAAAGATCATAATTTTGTCATGTGAGGGGGAAAGCATGAAGTCTAGCTAGTGAAAATAAAAAAAGGTGCTGTTTAGGAAGCAACCTAAAGCAAGTTTGTTCCTTTTTATTTACATTTCCGCATTTGTTGTTTTGTTGAATGCTCTATTTCTTACAATTAAGGTTATATTAGGGACCATGTAAGTTTTAAGTGTGGGGGTGGAGATTATCATATATGTTTTTAAGTTGTTTGTTTCTTATGTGAATTTGTGTTCTTAATTGTGTTTGTTAAGAAGAGAGGGGATCAAATCAAATCAAAGAAGTATTTCCTCTTTTTCTATTGCTTTTAGGACTATATAGTCATAATTAAAGAAGAGAATTGATTAGAAAAATTCATGGTAACTTGGGCATGTATTTTTTGTCTTATGATTGGTCAATATACATTATCTTTATAAGAGTAGTGATTAGTGGGTAAACATAAACCAGTGAGATTTTGAGCCTTTATAAATTGATACATCTATATTAGTCTCATTGTCTTTTGTTTGTGTGTGACTTTATAACATGTACATCTCGACTTTGCTTTGATTTTCTATTCAAGACCTTATTTTTATCACATGCATTAACTTGAAAATGATATAGGAATTCTTTGTTTTATAAGTTACATTAACCAAATAGCCTACTTATTAATGTGATTTTTCCTTTTGTTAAGCCCATTTAAGCTTTATTAGGCTTTTCTTGTTGTGATAACCACATTGCAAGCCTTTTACCTAACCAAAATTCTTACCTAAACCTTAAAGCTAGTGGAGCATTTGTTGATTGTTGATGATTGCAGATGCACAAAAGTATAAATGTAGGGATGTGCACATATGAAGGTTGGTTATAATTTATGGAAAGTCATTTCATGTCTTATCAACATTTCCAATGTTGATGTAGCTTCTTTCAAATTTTATATAAAGAAAAAGAAAAGAAAAGAAAAAAGAGAAAAACAAAAAGAAAACG
>JAOTAZ010000007.1:7427799-7441577 GCA_025629785.1 Erythroxylum oxycarpum | reverse complement strand
GAGGACCTGCTCTGGTACCGGCCCAAGGGATGACCCCTTGCGACCCCACTAATTGGTTTTGTCCTCTTTGGTTGGGTCAGGTTAAAATCTGTGCGGATCCAACATAAACCATCACAAAGTATACCAAATCCAATCATACTAGTATGCTTAAGCAAACTGAAAATTCTTTACCAAACTTAAAAGAGTATCCAGTAACGTCAAGTTTAGATGAAGAAATCATATTCCTAGAAATAATAGGTACATAAAGAGTTTCAAATAAATCTAACTGATATCTAGTATTCGGGGTTAAACGGTAAGTCCCGACTGCTTCCATTGGAACCTTTACTCTATTCCCATGAAGACAAACTTCTCACCTGGTTTGTGGTTTGGATCGTAAGGAATCTCTACATAGTATTAGAAACATGAGTTGTACATCCAGAATCAATCCACCAAGTATTATGTGGAACTTTAGTTAAATTTGATTCAAAACATACATAAGCCTTACGCTTACCTTGCTTTTCGAACCAAGCCTTATATCGTGGACATTTCTTTTGGAAGTGTCTTGTTTTTCCATATAAATGAAATTTGTTATTTTTCACCTTCTTTTGGATCTTAACAGAGGACTCATTGGTCTTCAGTGGTTCTTTCCCCTTTCCATGTTTCTTATGTACTTTCTTATTAGCTCCTTGATATTTCACAAAATGGATGGAATGATTTCCTTGATTCTTAAGTCTTGTTTCCTTCTGAGCCAACATACTGTGCAATTCATACACATTCCATTTGTCTTTTATAGTATTATAACTCAGTTGAAACCAACCATACTCAAACGGTAAAGAGTTCAAAAAGAACTGTACAAGGAAATTTTCATCCACTTCCATTCCCAAAGACTTAAATCTTCTTGCAATATTTGTCATTTTAATGACGTGTACATGCATAGTATGAGAACCATCAAATTTCATAGTGGTCAAATCTCCTACTAATGTCCCAATAAGAGACTTATTAGCTGCTTAGGAGCGCTCTTCCACAAAACTCATAAATTCTTTAGCACTTTTAGTTTTAGGAAGACCTGACTTGATGTTGTTTGCTATGCTCATTCGCATAAACATCAAACTCAATCTGTTTGGTTTTTTCCAAGCTTTATAATGAGCCTTTTCTTCATTACTGCTAGTATCAATAATAGTATCAGGCTTCTCAACTTGAAGTGTCAAATCAAGATCCAATACACCAAGGTGAAATTGGATTTGTTCACTCTAGTCAGAAAAATTTAGCCCATTAAATATTCGTACAGACAAAGCTTGTGAATGTAAAGACATAGGGACAGAAACTACAATAAATACACGCATAACATTAATGCTTTGAGTCATAAACTAACATAGTATATAGGTTCAGATGAAAGATTATGTTAACAATTAATGTATATTGATGTTCTCCTTTGGGTGATACATCAATTTCCCAAAATAATCATAATAATGCCAATATTATTTAACATTATTAGTTAATGATGCATACACTACTTAGAAATATTTATTATCTTTGGATAAATAAGTAAAACTAATAGTGCATTTACATTACCAAACAATCATATTCATTAACGATAAGAACAACAATTAACCTTTGTGTAATTCATAAATTTCTTATAATAATGAATTTCAGTCTACTAATAAATAAACATCATTTATAGCATCAATTTTATGAGTGAGTGATTGAAAAATTCTAGTCAATTTAGAACTAATTATCCTAAAGATTTGATCACTTTGGTGATTCACAAATCTAAATAATATTGTTCCAAATTTGATAAATGCTTAAAATATTAAATGTTCAATTATCACGTCATAATCATACTGCTAATCATTATTATTGATGTACATGCATACAAAATACTGTACATAATTATTATTAATCTTGGTAAAAGTGATGCATATACTTTATCCTTTTTTTTACTATTCACGTTAACATGCATATATATTATACTGTTGATAATTATAATTAATTTTATAATTCATATACACTAACATAACAGTACATGCATGCATAATTTATTTTTATTATTACTGTTCACGTTCATTCTTGCATGCATAATTTATTATTATTATTACTGTTCATGTTCATGTTCATTCATGCATGCATAATTTATTATTATTACTGTTCACATTCATTCATCTTTTATTGTTTTCTACTATTAACACTGTTCACAAACTGTTCATCATTATCAAAAACAACCAGCGATATAACAGACAGTTATTGACGCTGTCTTACGCCACCAAGGGAAACATCATCACCATCGACAACAAGGTGGTAAGCAAACACTAAACATACTACACATGCTACCGTCATCGGTAGTGTCTAGATCATCATCGAGGCATGACATTACAAACCCAGTGAATTCACTGTCATCCTCGACGGTGTGACAACACTGAGAAAATACAAACATTTCTCACGTACTTGAAAAAAAAACTTGCCCAGTATATATATAGACAATCATCAGTTTTGTCTAAATAGAAAAGCATACAGATTTTCAGAACCCAAAAATGTAACGAAGAATCATACAGTTCACAACCAGATGGATTTGATACCACATGTTAAAACTTTCACTTTTTTATACGATTATGTAGGATCTTAGACATATATAATTCTCACATGTAAAGTAGTCGTACCTTGATCCATAAAATCGAGTGATGTTGATTTTCTTCCGTGTTTCTATTCTTTCTCCTCTCTTTATCACTTCTGTATTTTCTCCTTATATGATGGTTATTGGCAGAAGCAACTTAATAGGAAAGAATAGGGCCAAAAGAGGCAACGTTTATAAGTAGTTTTTAAGAAAACCATCTATTAACTACCATACCCATCATGTCAGAATTAAGCTTTATAAACATTTATTACATGAGACATTAATAATCTAACAAATATAACTTATATTTTATTTATAGGCTTTATTTACCTCCCAATTGAAGAAGAAATGAATTATGAAAAGTTGCAGCTAAGCGATTAAGGAGTATATTTGAGCATATGTGTACATTGCAAAAACCATATTGAGCCCTAATTTATTAGTATGAGTAAGAAAGGGATATGCTGAGTTGTATATATTTATATGATAAGTGATTTTTTTTTGACATTTTATGATAAGTGATTATTAGGTTATATTTTTAACATGATTTTGGGAGTATTTTGCTTATGTTGGATGATTTTTATATGATTTGGTACTCAATATAACTTATATTTTATTTATAGGCTTTATTTTACCTCCCAATTGAAGAAGAAACAAATTTGGACAAGTTAGAGCTAAGTTAGAGAACTTTTGACATAATTTTGGAGGAAAATAAATTGAACATGAACCCATATTTATAACATGGATTAAATATGGTCTCATGTTCTACCCTGTGTTGACTACTAGTCCTATTTCTCAGGAAACTTGCCACATGAAGGAATAAGACTCAAATTTGGACCTAAATTCATAACCTTCAGATATGTTTTCAAAGGATGAACTCACAAAGGTGCGATTAAAGAGTTACTACACCAACGTAAGGTTAACAAAGGAACATGTTGGAGACTTGTATTGGTGGTGATTTTGCATAAATTAGGGTTTTATGCTATTGGAAAGAACACAAGACCAACACGAGTTTATGTTAAACCCGTATTGGAGAAGAACCTTATAATTTTTAGGGCTTTATAAAAATAAAGTGAGCTTTTAGGGCATTAAAGAAGGACACGAATAGAGAGCAATCACAAGGAGTTAAATTAGAGCATTTTGGGAGAAGAAAGGAATAACTTTGTATACGAAGAAACTGATTCTATTAAGATGTAATTAAAGAACTTGAAGATTTCAAGAATCCATAAGAATGATGTCTTTTATCTTATTTTCTTTCTTGATTATTGTTGGTTTCTTTTATCTTAGCATGAATTAAATTTGAATAAATCTAAATGGAATAAATCCTAAAATTATCATTTTGGATTGATTTCTTAATTTTAAAAAAGACCAAAGTTTTATTGCCAATTATTCATGATTACTTATTATGACTGAATTTAAATATGTTAGCATTTTTATTTAATTTAAGATTTCATATATAAGGATTGAGAAATCATATATGAATATATCATGACTTGAATAATAAGAATTGCATTGAATCTTAGAGATATAAACACCTAAATCTTTAGAGTTAGAATCAAATTGGTTTTGTCTCTTTGCCTACTATATTATTGTAGACATAATTAGAATAGAAGTTGGAGAGAAATTAGGGATGTATACGAGTAGTTTAGGGAGATAAATCAGGGATGTATATTTGTATCCAACTCTGTAACAAACCCTATTATTTTGTAGGGTATAAATATGCTCGTAAGTACTATGAAATACATAAGTGAAATATTGAAAGAACGGTTGTCTTCTACGCTTCAATTATTATTGTGTTTGTCATTAAGATTGTTTATGTTTATAATTGCTTGGTATAAAATAATGGATGACATATTTATATTATCAATCAATTCATTCATTATTTTTTAAATAGCTTAAATTGAGAATCTCCCTCTTTACATGTCATCCAATGACAAATAATTTGTAAATATAATAAATTAATAAAATAATATTTTTATAATTTTATTCATTAACAATAAAAATACATCGATTTAATTATTAATTATTTATAAAATATTGATCATAAATAAAAATAAGAAATCATAAAATCATTATATAATAAATAAAATGTTAACAAAAGTTTTAATTTAATATCATACTAAACTAATAAATCTATCAATGCTAAAAAAATCTCTTAGCTAAGCGGTTGTTAATGGAAAGAACATTATATTTCATGCCAATTTTTAAATAACTTATACAATTCAACCTCTTTTTTACACCAAATTACATAAGTCTTAGCAATCCAGTGGGTCAGCGTAGGTGACGCATATCTTCGTCGCTTAATCAAGAGGTTCTGGGTTCGATCCCTGCCCTTGAGAATGCAACAAATTCCTGGGTCAACTGTAGCCCCCATTTGGGATGTATCACGCAGCGAAGGGAGATTATCATCGGCTTCGGCCCAATAGACACCTCCTAAGAGGTTCTGGGTTCGATCCCTGCCCTTGAGAATGCAACAAATTCCTGGGTCAACTGTGGCCCCCATTTGGGATGTATCACGCAGCGAAGGGAGATTATCATCGGCTTCGGCCCAATAGACACCTCCTAAGACACCAACAAAAAAAGTCTTAGCAACTTTTTGTTGTCTATTATTTAAATTAAATATAATAGTCTTTCTATTCAATGACCTTTTAAAAAATAATTTAGGACACTTTCATTGGGAGTTCTAATTGTATTATGCGAGTCAAATTTTAATTTTATGTTAGTAAGTATATTTTACAATAACATTTTAACAACTCATTAATTTACTTTATTAAAAGCCTAACGCGAGGAGATTTTGGTCATAAGACGGGTGTCCAGATTCCAGAAAGAAGGAAGAAGCAAAGAACACCCTCGGTTTTGAATGACCCACGTGGCAACTCTTGCAGTATATATTCTGACAAAGACTGTCCTAATTTCCCTCCTAACCCCGTCGCTATCTCTCTTTCATGCCTCATCCGGGTTTGTTATCTGTTCTCGTATCAAAGCCTCAATGCTTCTCTCTTTTATGCATGCATCAAGCTCTCTTTTAAACTAAATGCAGTATGTCTATAGGTATTATTTCTTTATTCCACCGACTAATCTCATCTCACCAGTTGGTTATTTCTTGTTGAGCAAGTGTAGAATATTACACCTTTTTGTCATATCTCTCTCTGTTATTCTTTTTCCTTTTTATTCCACCAAGCCGAAGTTTTCTCTCTGCTTTCCCCAAACGACATGGCGGAACCGCCAGATCATATTCTCAACGGCAGTATTTCCGGCGACGATTCTGTTGTATTAGATATTTGTGATGTTGCCGATGATAGCTGCAATGCCTCTACTTCTTCTGCTTCTGGTTTGTTTTTCTTCTCTTCTTTCTTTAATTTAATCTATTTTCTTAATATGCTTCGCTTCTGTTGTCCCAGATACAAGAGTATCTAATGGAAAGAGAGAGACGGAGAGAGAGAAAGAGAGAGTTTTGAGGATGTGTTTTTGATTGATTAGATGTTCACTAAATTATGTACGTTTTTTTTTCCTTTTTAGCAAGTCGTGTTCCGAGGATCCCATCCGGCGAAGATTCAGTTGAATACGAGGTTCCTGTTCGTGGCCACAATGGCGACGCTTCTAATTCTTCTGGTATGTTTTGTGTTCTTAATTTTTTTTTTTAAATCAATTTTAGTCAGGTTTTTAATTATTGTCTTCTGGCTTTTTAAGAACAATCAATTTCATGATCTTTTACTATATTTATGTTAATGAATTGATGACTTATATATTTGTTTTGGTGGACCACATCACATCTATTTGTGGCTTGAAAGTTAATGCACTTTTTTCTATATTTGGCTCCATTTGTTGAATAATACCTGCAAAAACTTATATTTTGTTGCATTCATGATATGTTTAATAACGTCAAATAAATGTCCCGAACAGAAGGTGAATTTTTTTTGCTTTTTTCAATTGCACAATCTACTGTTGCTAAAAAGGCTTACAGACTGAATTTTTTTTTCGGAACTTCAAATGCTGACGAACTTCTTATTTACAAGTTGTGCCACATTTTAGCGAGAGCTAATACTTTCAAACTCATGTAAAAGTTTAAATTTTACCTTTAACTTATTTGGAGGAGCTGTGTTGGTGTTTGTTGAGAAGTATCATACTGTTTTGTTGTCGTTAATTCATGTTTACTTCTAGATCAACTCAAATTTGTTTGTTTTTTCTTTAACTGCTTATCCACTAATACATATCTGAAGTTGCTCCACTCAGTACCTGTTGATAGGAATGCTTCAAAAAGTGATGTGCCAGAGCAAGCATCAAATGTTGGTAAATCAGGGGCCAGTGCTCTTGAACCTAGAAAGTTAGGTAAACGGATGGAGAATCATCACCTACGTAGATTGATGGCAAAACTATTTGACGAAAGATTGTCTATTAGAAAGCAGGTTAGTTATATTGCTTATACTTTAAATCTGACAATTATTGTTGTCTACTGCTCCTCTTCTATCAGTGATTGGCTAGAAACTAGGGATAGACTATCTAATGGTTTTGGATGTTTTAATTACCAATCCAGTTTTTCAACAAACGTCTCATGTGATCTAAAACCAGTAGCATGGCCTGACTACGAAGCCTTTCTCTTGTTCTTGTGTTTCGCTACATTTTAGTGTTTTTCTCTTAAGAAGAGTTGTCTTGAGCAAATGTTACATATGTAGGCTAAGGATTGGTAATGAATAAAATTGAATTGCAAGGGGGAGTAGCGTGCCTCTTAATAGGAAATAGTCAATGTATATCTTTCAGTTTGTTAGCTCCTAGTTAATAGATATTCCAGTACTTAGTTTGTTACAACAAACCCTTGTAACTGTTTATATATTTACATACGTTTCGTAATACAGATATGAATTTGATCATGCAATTTAGTATCCTTTATGGTATCAGAACCAAAGCCTAACGGCATCAAAAAAAATTTCCGATCAAAACCTAAACATAGCTGCTGCGTTATTCCAAGGAAGGAACAAACCTCAACAATGACTCAAGACAGTGAATATGTCGTTACTACAGCCACCGCTGTCAATGCTGAAGCTGCTCTATCTCAAAACCTGATCATGTTCACCACGGGTTTTTCGTCTGATTTGAAACTAACTGATCCAAACTTTCTTGCCTAGAGAGTACAGGTAAGTGACCTACTCATCGGATATAATATAAAAGGTTACATTGATGGAACAATCCCTTGTCCAGTCACCAAAGGATCGAAACTTGATCTATGGATTTGACAGGACCAATTTGTTCTCCATGCCTTGATGACCACTGTTGCTCCAAATATCGCAACACTTCTTGATTCTGTTCATTCGTCTAAGGAGACTTGGGAGCTCCTCGCAAAGACATATGTTGGAAAGTCTCGATCGAGACTCATGTCTCTAAAAAAGAGACTGATTTGTATTCGGAAGGGCAGCAGAAACATCTCCAAATATTTGAAGGAAGTTAAAGGAATTGCGGATGAAATTGCAATTATTAGTTCGCCGATTGATGATACGGATTTGGTAATCCATACTTTGAATGGTTTGTCTGTTGATTTTGAAGATGTTAGTGCTGCGATTCGTGCTAGAGAGACTCCGATCTGTTTTGATGATCAACACGAAAAACTTGTTGTTTTTGAGCACTTTCCGGAACAACAGGCAAGGCTGGAAGAAGCTGTCCAGGTACCTTCTGTGCACCTCTCCAGCAAGCAACGTGCAGGCCTCAATAGGCACTAAGGTCGCCCTAACCATAGCCCAACATCAAGTAGAACACCAATAACCAAGGCTACCTACGTGAGCCTTTTTGTTGTGCCTGGAATGTCCGAGCAGCAAGAAGTCATCTGCCAATTTTGCGACAAGCCTCGTCACATTGCTAAGACTTGTTGGTTGCTACACGAGAGGCCTGCCAAGCATCAAACCAGGATTGCGCAGTTAGTCCAGCGCCCGAATCGTGCTCCAGGTGCCAACAATGTTCGAACAGCAGGGCCATCTCCGCAAGGGCAATGGATCCTTGGTTTCGGGGCAACTCATCATTTCACAAATGACTTGAGCAATCTGTCCATTCACTCACCATACGGAGGGGACAATAATTTGCAGGTTGGAAATGGATATGAAGTTTTGATCAAAAATACCGGTAGTTTCTCTCTTACCGCTAAATCCAAGCCAATTATGTTTGACAAAATTTTACACATGCCCAAAATTAACAAGAATCTTATTTCCGTTAAACAGTTGTGCACATGAAATAACAGTTCCATTGAACTTTTTCCCGATTACTTTCAGGTGAAGGATTTGCGGACATAAGCAGTGCTCCTTACAGGTTCATGCCATAATGACCTCTATGACCTTTAACTCTCCACGAACAAACCGGTCGTGTTTCATGCTCGTCTTCCAAGTCTACCCGTCATACATCACATATTAGGCCACCCGTCTAATAAAGTTTTTAATTTTCTACAGTCAAGTCATAAGTTAGCATTGTGTCCAGTACTATCATATTCTTGTGTTTCTGGTCAGTGTGCGAAAAGTCATAGACTTCCATTTTCAAGTCTTCATTTGCAAAGCACTGAACCTTTAGAAATAATATCTTTTTATGTTTGGGGCTCTGCTTCGATGGTTTCAATTGATGGTTTTTGTTACTACTAAATTTTTGTTGATCATTTTACAAAATACATGTGGATTTACTCTTTGAAAAACAAATTCGATGTTTTGTCCACATTTGTCAACTTCAAAACGGTTGTTGAAAAACACTTTGAAACACCAATCAAAACCTTGTATTCTAATAATGGAGGTGAGTTTATTAAACACAAAACCTTCCTTGTCAACAAAGGTATTTCTCACCTAAAGCACCGTATGCGCCTGCTGAAAATTCATCTCCACCAAACCAACAGCACAATTCTTCATCACCAATGGTCACTTGCGATCATACATCACCACCACCATCACGCATACGGACACTTGTACCTGCTACGGAAGCTCAGAATGTGATTGCTTGTATGTAGATTTTTTGCACAAAAAGGAATCCGAATGGATCGATGGCTCGATATAAGTCCCGACTTATAGCAAAAGGGTACAGTCGATGCCCGGGGATTGACTACAAAGAAACTTTCTTCCCTGTAGCGAAACACCAAACGATCAAATCATTTTATCTCTGTCCTTGGCAAAATCTTGGGCCTTACATCAAATGGATGTCAATAACGCATTCCTACAAGGTCATCTCAGTGAAACCGTATATATGCAACAACCACCAGGTTTTGTCAATTAGGAGCATCCGAATTATGTTTGCAAACTACACAAAGCCATATATGGACTCAGACAAGCTCCACAAGCTGGTACCAAGAACGCTGCTCATTCCTACTTCGGTATGGTTTTATCAGTAGCACTTGTGATTCTTCTCTTTTTATATACAAATGTAGAGGTGTGATCATGTACTTCTTGGTATACGTGGATGATTTATTACTAACTGGTAACTTAACAACGGAGCTTCAAAGATTCAATTGCAGATTTCTCCAATACATTTTCATTGAAAAACATGGGGACTCCATATTTTCGCGGTATTGAACTCATACCAAATGTTGATGGTCTATTCCTCTCTCAATAACGCTACATTTATGATCTACTCATCAAATTCAAAATGGCAGATTGTAATCCATGCACCACCCTTATTTGTCATCGGCCACATTGAAACTTGATGACGGTTCAGCCACAACGGATGAGTTTCTTTATTGAAGCATCTTAGGAGCTCTACAATATGTAATCTTGACTAGACCAAATTTCAACTTTTCGGTTAACAAATTGTCACAGTATATGCATAAACTGACTGAACTTCACTTTCAGCACTTGAAGCGAACTCTTCGATATCTCAAACATACACATGACTATGGTCTTCAACTATATCGACCGAAACATTTCCAGCTTCAAGCATTTAGTGATGTTGATTAGGGAGGAGATGCTGACACGAAAACATCTACGTCTGCATATGTTATCTATTTTGGTGACAACCTTGTTTCATGGAGCTTGAAACGACAACGTGCAGTAGCTCAGTCATCCACAGAAGCAAAATATCGAGTAGTTGCCAACACTGTTGTAGAAGTAATGTGGCTTTGCAATCTACTACGGGCACTATATGTTCAATCTTATGATGAGCCAAAGATTTATTATGACAACTTGGGAGCTACGTATGTGTGTTCCAATCCGACTTTCCATTCCTTAATGAAACACCTTGCCTTGGACTATCACTTCGTCAAAGAACAAGTGCAATAGAAAAATCTGACAGTCTCTTACATATCGACACTTGATCAGATTGCGGATGCCTTGACCAAACCGTTGTCTTGGCACAAGTTCGAACTTATTTGGAACAAGATGAATGTCACATCTTGAGACTTCATCTTGCGGGGGCATAATAGGAAATAGTCAATGTATATCCTTCTTGCTAGCTCCTAGTTAATAGATATTCCAGTACTTAGTTTGTTACAAAAAACCCTTGTAACTCTTTATATATTTACGTACGTTTCGTAATACAGATATGAATTTGATTAGGCAATTCAGTATCCTTTGCCTCTTGGATGGTGTAGAAATCTTAGTGTCATGAAGTCAATTCAGTTATTTAGATAACATGGTGTGGCAATTCCCTCATTGTTGTCTTACTACAAAGTATTTACGTTCCTTAACACACATAAGAACTCCATCTTTTAATTCAACCCATTAAAATTCATCGTTTCTAAATATTTTACTTGCATATTAAATAAACAACACATTCACCTTGGTTAGTGCCGGATGTGGTCATAATTGTGTGAGGTATGTTGGTTTTCATATCTCTAGTGGCTAAATGTGGGTCTTTAGTTAGTCCACTTAATTTGTTTATAGATAATGTGAAAAAGAAACGATTGAAGGATTGATGTATATCATTTATGAATGGAATTCTTTCGAATCCCTTCCTGTTGCCCTTCCACAAGCAATTTTTCTTTCAAATATGGCAATTATGTCTTTAAAATGTTGCCAGGGGCCTTTTTTTTCTTTTTCTCTAGCTTTGATAAAATTCTTGTGATGAAACTTTAGCACTTGTCCTCTTTAAGGTTAATAAAAACTATATGGACGCAACAGTTATCTTCTATATTTATCACATTTTGTATCAATTGGAAATTCAGGTCTATCTATTAAATATTATTGAGATATTACCTTGCAGCTCCTTCGTTATTTGTAGTTTAGAAACTCTTTATTTTTCCTTTGTCAATTTGTAAAGTCTTTATGTTGACAGATATGGAATGTATATAATTAGGATTCTACCGTTATTATTCTTCCTTAATTATTTCTTCCTTAATTAGGATAGCTTTTCCTATATATTCATGTGTATATGTCTTGTAAATCAATATATTTAGAGAATGAAATTCTTCATGGTATCAGAGCTAGATGCCTTTTCCGGAGATTGAGTTTTCTCTCTCCTGCATCTACGTTTTTTCGTTTCTGTCCAACTAAAGGGTTGAGTTTTCTCCTTCTCTCTCGACACCGCCCACACTAGAAGAACGCCAGGGCCAAGTTCGGCCAGCCCTCGGAATTTCGCCGCCATCCGACGTCGCGCGTGGTGTCACGCGCCGCTTGAAGCTTCGGTGACACCGTTCACGCGCCGGAGCGTGCGGCGCGTGTCACCATCTCCGGCCACCGTCCGACTCGGTTTTTCGCCCAGATCCAATCTCCGGCCCTCCACGACTCCGATCAGCCACTCTCTGGTCACTTCCGACGACGTGTATTTTTTGGGTTCTTCTGAACAGGTTCTAGATTTCTTGTTGATCTGTGCCTATTCTTCAATCATTCTATCATCATGTCAGACGTTAAGCAACGAACTGAAGTAGATAAACCTCACGCCTTTAGTGACAGTCCCTATATTCAAATTAGCCCTATTAAACTGGATGGTTGTGGTACTTATGTGGCTTGGTCTAGATCATGTTTACTGTTTATTAAGGCTAGAAGGATGCAAGGATACATTAATGGAGATAAGAAGCCACCAACGGTTAATGATCCATATTTTAGTCAATGGGATTCTGATAATTCTTTGGTTATGTCTTGGCTTATTAATTCTATGGATTCTAAAATCTCTAGACAATATTTACTGCTTCATACTGCGGAGAAAATATGGAAAGCTGCAAAAAATACCTATTCTCGGGTGGGAAATGATGCTCGGATTTTTGAACTCCGTAATAAGATTCATGGCACAAAACAAGGTGAGCTTTCTGTTTCAGAATATTTCTCTGAGTTGAGTAGTTTATGGCAGGAGCTAGATTATTATCAGGATTTTCAGGCTAAATGTGCTGATGATGCAGTACTGATACAAAATATGATTGAAAAAGAGAGGGTGTATGATTTTTTGGCTGGTTTGAATCCTGAATTTGATCAATTAAGAGTTCAAGTTATTGGCAGATCTATTACCTCTCTTAAGGAGGCACATTCTTATATTCAGCAGGAAGAGAAGAAGGGCCATGCTTTACACTGCACCAGTTGAGAAATCAGGTTTAACTGCACATATGACTCATGAGAAGACAAAGAGTATTGCTTCTGATAAAGATCAGTTACTGTGTGATTATTGTGGAAAGCCGAGACATTCAAAGGAAATTTGTTGGAAATTGCATGGGAAACCTGCTAGGGGTCGTGGAAAACGAGCTAATTCAACAAAGACTCAGGCAAATGTGGTAGAAACTGTCGAGTCTTCCAAGGAGACAGTTTCAGCTGCTCTCTCTTCTGATGAAATCCTACATTTCAGGCAACTTCTATCTCAGTTCAATTCCTCCTCAGGTGCTACACCCAATTTTGTTAAATCAGGTAATCCGTGTGCTCATCTTAACTCATGGATTATTGATTCTGGTGCGAATAGACATATGACAGGCACTTCTAAAGGCTTTCTTCACTACTCTCCTTATCTAAAAAAGGATTGTGTCAGGATAACTGATAGGACATTAGCTCCTATTTCTGGGACAGGTTCCATTGTCTGTACCCCAAATCTTAAACTGTCTTCGATTCTTCATGTTCCTCAATTTCCTGTCAATCTTTTATCTATCAGTGCTATCACCAAAGCTCTAAACTGTAAGGTCGAATTTCCCCCTGATTATTGTATTTTTCAGGACCTTCAAACCGGGAAGAGGATTGGCAGTGGTAGCTAGCATGATGGCTTATACATGATGGAAGATGGTCAAGGTGTTGCCTTTTTTGGAGATTGTAAGGATGTCAATCAGGAG
>JAOTAZ010000007.1:7394182-7406941 GCA_025629785.1 Erythroxylum oxycarpum | reverse complement strand
TAGAGACGGGCTCCTTTGGTCGTTATGGTTTGACCTAGTTATATAGACACAACGATCCTGGGTTTCGGGAAGGTCCCAGGATAAAAATTTTTGTTTTCCGCACCGTGTTCATGTGATGGACACACCGGGATTTCTCTGCAAGTGAATAGTAGTACAATGCATCTGTTGAATGACGATAAAAAGAGTATGTATGGTTTTCTAAGAGATGAAGGAACCAAACCATACTCTTTACAGATGACAAGGTGGAGGTACATTATTTTTCCAATCACAAAAAGGACTGTGATTAAGGTTGTGTCTGACTTGCAACCAAGACCTTACATTGTTCGCAATGATGATAAGGGGAAGAAGAAATTGTACCCTAAAGGGATCTTAAATGATTTGACAGAAGATCAGATCGAAGCTAAAGTGAGGGACATAGATGAGGCACGCTATGCAGCTCAGATGAAGGGAACCTATATTACCCATTACATTTCAAAAGCTTCAGGAAGTAACTGTGATCGACATACCACTGAAGATTATTCTCAAGTAGTTGGTAGAATAACAAAAGGTCAGTACAGATCCGTTAGGATTGGAGATATTAGCTACTCAATCGAGACTCTTGTGCACCTGATGATGAATGGCTTGTTTCAATAAGTGACTTATGAGAGGAAATAGATCAAATACGACAAGACCTCAAGTCACTCTGCACGAAAATGAAGGAAATGTTTTCAGAAATAATGAAGCATCTACAGTCATAAATCTTTTTGATTAATAACAAATAAGGGGAGAAGAGGAGACAAAGGAGAACGTAAAAGATAGGGGGAAGAAGAGAAGAACATGAGAAGAAGAGGAGACAAGAGGAGAAGAAGAGAAGAAGAAGCAGAAAATTTTCTCAAGTGTATATAGTCGTATACTGTATACTATATTGTTAATAATACTTTCTTTCTTACTACTATAATCATTTGTTATCATCAAAAAAGGGGAGATTGCTAAGTCAAAATGACTTTACGTTCAATAATTTTAATGAAGATCAAATAATAAGAAAAGAAGAAAGTAAGATACAAAATGAGATGGAAGTAGAAAGCAAAATGAGACGGAAGTAGAAAGCAAAGTGAGACGAAAGCGCAAACTAAAAAGTGAGACGGAAGAAGAAACAAAAGTGAGACAGAAGCGCAAGCCAAAAATAAAACGATAGAAAGTGAGATGGAAATAGAAAGCAAAATGAGACAAAGCAAAGTGAGAGGGAAACGCAAACTAAAAAGTGAGATGGAAGCATAAACAAAAGTGAGACGGAAGCGCAAGCCAAAAATGAGACGGAAGACCCGATACCACATCGGACGACTAATCAGCTTGAGTTAGTTACAAAACTCAATTAAATAACTGATTCTTCAAAGATCAAGAAACAAGAAGAAAGAAGCAGTTGAAGACGAAGGCTATAAATACAAGTCAGAGTCGAAGACTACAAAAGTTAGAGATTTTCGAAAGAGTTAGTGAAATTAAAAAAAAAAGGCTAGAAATTTCATTTTTCTAAATGTAGAGCTATTCTTATCTATAAAAAAGCTCAAAATATCTTTCAGTTGAAAGAAGAAAAGCAGATAGCCTGAAGAGGCTAAGTGTGAAAAGAATATTTGCTGTAAGAGACCTGATGAGGCTCAGAGTCAAAGAATACTTGTAACTTTGCGAAGTATCGTGAAATCTCAGAAAGATCTCTGAGGAATGGACGTAGCTCATAGTTTGGGGTGAACCAGTATAAATCTATCGTGTCGACTCTCTCTCAACTCTCAACTACTACTCTTACTATTTCATACAAGCATTTAAAAAACAAATTGCAATACTTCATATTACTATTTGTCAAAAGTTTTGAGTAAAAGCAAGTTTTTAAAGAAATTCTTAAAAAGGGGATCATAAAAAAGGAATACACAATTCAACCCCCCTTCTTATGCATTTTGTATATCAAGTATTAAGTCTATATTAACGTGTGATTTACTTCAATTGGTATCAAAATTCGGTGTCCAAGAACCACCGTAATAAAGTGTGGACAAAGATCCATGGTGGAATCACACATATACATAGCTGAAGGTGCCTTAGTCACTAGGCCTCCTGCGTTCAATAGAGAAGACTATCATTACTGGAAAGACAGAATGTGGCTCTTCGTCGAATATACTCATATCGATCTTTGGGATATAATAGAAAATGGACCGTATACAATGGTAGATGAAGAAGGAAATCCTATTCCATGAACCAGATGGTTTGTAGATCAAAAGGCGAGATTCCAACTGAACTCGAAGGCCAAGTTCTTTTTAAGTTGTGCCTTAAGCAAAAGTGAGTATGATAAAGTTCACGGATGCGATACAACGAAGGAGATGTAGGGTACGCTATCCATCGCACACGAAGTTACAAATCAAGTAAAGGAGTCCAAGGTAAGCATTCTTGTACACCAGTACGAGTTGTTCAAGATGAAGGACGAAGAGTCTATCGATAAGATGTTTGGAAGATTTCAAACAATTATCAATGGATTGAAAACTCTCGGCAGAAATTACGACAACTAATATCACGTTCGAAAGATCTTAAGAAGTCTATCGAAGAGATGGAGACCAAAAGTTACAACTGTATAAGAAGCCAAGGATTTGAGCATGCTGAAGCTTGATGAATTGCTTGGATCCTTGAAGATACATGAAGTCGAACTTGATGCTAAAGACAAGCCAAGACGGGATAAATCAATAGCATTGAAGGCCAAACAGAAGAATCACAAGATTCAAAGGAAGAAGAATTCATCATCAAAAGCACTGAAGATTGAGGAAGTCAAAGATGATGACTCTAGTAAATCAGATCAAGAGTCAAGCGAAGAAGATGATGAGTTATCCTTTATCTCGAGGAAGATCAGATGCATGTGGAAGAAAAAGACTAAAGGAAATAGAGAGTCCTTCTATAAGAAGAATAGCAAAGATGATGGGAAGAATGAGAAGATATCCGTCATATGCTACGAATGTAATAAATCGGCACATTACAAGTCCAAATGTCCATTGCTGAAAAGAAAGCCAAAAAAGAGTAGAGAAGACAAGAAAAGCATGATGGTAACCTGGGAAGATCTAGATTCGTCCGAATCAGATACTGACTCAGAGGCATCGGAACAAGCAAATATTTGCCTAGTAGCCGAAAAAGATAGTGATGTGGAGGTAACCTCAAAATTTAGTGAATTAAAAGATGCATACTCAGAATTATTAGAAGATTCACATACAATTCTAAAACAGTACAAATTATTAAAGAAAAAGTACGTAGAAAGTTTGAAAAACATGCAAGAGTTAGAAAAGGAGAACGTTTGCTTAAAGAAGCAAATAGATGAGATAAAGAAAAAGGGAGTTGTAGATAGATCTAAAGAGATCAATCAGCTGAAGCAAAGGATTAATAGCCTTTCAGCTGATCTAGCAACTTTTACAGAGAGTACAAGAAAAATGAAAGACATGTTAGGGAAATACAGACATCCTAATGAAAAAACTGGATTAGGGTTTAATAAAAACCATATTCAGCAGAAAAAGATTTTGGTTCCTCATAAAATGAAATTTCATCAGCCACATTATCATCAAAAATTTCACCAGTTACATAATATTATGAAATATGCTAGTACTAACCCTAAAGGACCCAAGAAAATCTGGGTACGTAAGAAACAAATAATATCTCCTGTGGATATCCTTCCTTGGAAGAGGCAGCAAGCACCATTGGTATTTGGACAGTGGATGCTTGCTACACATGACGAGAAGAAGGTCTATGTTCCTAGATCTTTAGTATAAGAAGGGAGGATCGATAACTTTTGGAGACAACCAGTAGGGCAAGATAATAGGAAACGGTAAAATCGGTAAAGATTCCTTTGCATGTATTGATAATATATTTCTAATTGATGGTCTGAAACACAATTTGATTAGTGTTAGTCAATTATGTGATTCTAATTTGGAAGTGTCTTTTAATCAAAATTCTTGTGAAGTCAAAAACAAGGATGGGTCTATATTCTTTTCTGTCAAAAGATGAAACAATATTTACAAAATCAATTTAGAAGATTTTCAAAATCAAAATATTTCTTATTTTATATCAACTAAAGAAGAAAAACTGATTTGGCATAAAAAGCTAGGTCTTGTCAGCTTTAAACATATTTCCAAGTTGATTAAACATGATTTGGTAAGAGGTTTACCAACAATAAGTTTTAACAATGATTTCTTTTGTGAAAGTTATCATAAAGGAAAACAAAAAACAAGTTAAAACAATGTTTTCTTCTAAAAATATATTGTTACATATGGATTTATTTTGTTCAACTAGGACATTGAGTCTTAGTGGAAAGAAGTATGATTTCATAATTTTTGATGATTTTACTAGATTTTGTTGGATATTATTTTTATCACATAAAGACGAGTCTTTTAAGTGTTTTAAAGTCCTTTCCAAAAAGTTATAGAATGAAAAAGGAATGTTTATAGCTAGTATTATAAGTGATCATGGTGGTAAGTTTGAAAATGAGAAGTTTAGAATATTTTGTGAGGAAAATGGAATTTTCCACAATTTCTCTGCTCCTAGAACCCCATAACAAAATGGAGTTGTTGAAAGGAAGAACAGGATGATTCAGGAGATGGCAAGGACTATGCTATGTGAGATGGATCTTCCTAAGTACTTCTGGGCAGAAGCTGTGAATACAGCTTGTTGTATTCAAAATAGAATACTTCTGAGACCGTTGTTGAAGAAAACTCCATATGAGTTATAGAATGGAAGGAAAACCTAACATATCCTATTTCCATCCATTCGGTTGCAAGTGCTCTACACTGAATACAAAGGAAATGCTGGATAAATTCGATTCCAAGACTTACTCTGGAATCTTTCTAGGCTATTCATTATCTTCAAAAGCTTATAGGATTTACAATCCATACATAGCTTTGAAAGGAGAACAGTGGACAACCGTGTGGTAAGAAGTATTGTACCATAACTCCGCCCATGCCAGCCATTTCGCCCACGAACGAGGCTGCCCATTGGCAAAGCAACGAAGGTATGTCTCAACACAGCGGTTCACCACCTCCGTTTGCCCATCCGTTTGAGGATGATAGGCGGTACTACGCCGCAAAGTTGTTTGTTGCAACCTGAACAACTCACTCCAAAACTGACTCAAAAAAATCTTATCCCGATCCGACACAATAGAGCGGGGAAAACCATGCAACTTCACCACATTATTAACAAAAATTTCTGCCATTTTTGCTGCAATGTAGGGATGTTTAATAGCTATAAAGTGAGCATATTTTGTCAAACGGTCAATCACAACAAAAATAGAATCATACCCATGTGATATTGGAAGTCCTTCGATGAAGTCCATCGACACATCCTCCCAAATAGCCTCTGGAATTGGTAAAGGCTGTAGTAACCCTGCCAGAGAAAGTGTCAAATACTTGTTTTGCTGACACACCACACACTTGGCGACAAACTCTTGAATATCTTTCTTCATGCCCTCCCAAAACAACTCTGACGCAATCCGCTTATAGGTTTTAAAAAACCTGAAATGACCACCCAAAACACTGCTGTGGTACTCTTGCAAAAGCTTCTCAATCAATTCATAACAACGAGGGATGACTAATCTGCCATGGTACCGCAATTGTCCTTGTACTAGGGTTCAACCAACTTTCCCATTTGGATCTTTTTTTAACTCCTCAATGATAGCTGAAAGCTTTGGGTCTTGTTGAACTTTTTTCGAAATTATAGCCATATCCAGCACATTTGTCACTATGATTGGCTGCAAAATAACCTCCGCATTTTCCCCTTCATGAATTCTAGACAAAGCATCCGCCACTCTATTTTGCGCACCCGGATTGCACTGAATTTCAAAGTCAAAACCCAGTAACTTGGACAACCATTTCTGGTGCTCCATGGAGATTAAGCGCTGCTCTAATAGGAACTTTAAACTGCGCTGATCGGTCCGGACTATAAACCTCCTCCCAAGCAAGTAATGACGCCATTTTTGGATTGCTAGCATAATGGCCATGAGTTCCCGTTCATATACAGATTTGAACCGAGCTCTTCCCGACAAAGCTTGACTAAAATAAGCTATAGGATGCTTATTTTGTGTCAAAACAGCCCCCAAACCAGTCCCCGATGTGTCAGTTTCCAGGATGAACGGCTCCATGAAGTTAGGAAGCGCCAAAACAGGGACCTTAGTCATCACTTCCTTCAGTTGTTCAAATGTTGCCGTTGCCTCTTCATGCCACACAAATGCGTCTTTTTTGAGGAGTTGTGTCAAAGGAAAAGCTATTTTCCCATAGTCTTTAACAAAACGACGATAATACCCCGTTAACCCGAGGAATCCACGCAAACTCTTCAAGTTTTGCGGCAGTGGCCAACACTTCATGGCTGCGATTTTCTCTCGATCCGCTGCAACCCCTAGGCCTGCAATTATGTGACCCAAGTATTCCACCTGTTTTTAGCAAAACTGACATTTCTTTCTGTTAGCATACAAACTGTGTTTACTAAGCAGAGAAAGTACCTCCCTTAGATGACAAACGTGCTTTTCCAAGGTTGGGCTATATACTAGGATGTCGTCGAAAAACACCAGCACACATTTCCGCAACAATTGTCGAAAGACAGAGTTCATCAAGGATTGAAAAGTAGCTGGTGCGTTGGTCAAACCGAAGGGCATTACTAGGAACTCGTAGTGTCCCTCATGAGTCCTAAATGCTGTTTTGGGAACATCTTCAGCTCTCACATGAATTTGGTGGTACCCGGACTTCAAGTCTAACTTTGAAAAATATTGTGCTCCATACAACTCGTCAATCAGCTCATCAATGGCAGGTATAGGGAAACGGTCTGGAACTGTTGTTCAAAGCCCGATAATCTACACAAAAGCGCCAACTGCCATCTTTTTTCTTTACTAACAACACCGGACTGGAGAAAGGACTTTCACTTTCTCTAATGATTCCAGCCGCCATCATCTCTCCCACCAACTTCTCAATTTCTGACTTTTGGGCATGCGGATACTGATAAGGACGCACATTGATTGGTTCCACTCCCTCCTTCAAGACAATCAAATGTTCCTTATCTCGTATAGGTGGTAGTCCGCTTGGCATATTAAAAACATCTGCAAATTCAGCCAAAATTGGTTGCACAGCTGGTTCCTGATGTCCATCCTCCATGATCAACTGAGCTTGCATCTGCCCAAAATCAATCATCAACATCGATCCTCTGATTGACAAACTTTCCATAGCGATTTGAAAGAGACCGCGGATTTACACAACCCAGGGTCACCTCTCAAGACCACCTCAGTGTCCCTCATTTTCACTCTCATCGTCAATTGCTGCTAATTATTACAAGTCTCCCCCAGAGTCGTAAGCCATTTCATTCCCAAAATTACATCCGAGCTTCCAAGCTTCAAAGGCAAAAAATCCTCAACCACAACCAGCTCCTGTAACCTCACTGCCACCCCCTTGCAAATCCCTTGTCCTCCTACGGATATTCCCGTTCCCATAACAACCCCGTACTGCTCTGTTTCTGTCTGTGGCAATCCCATCTTGTCAACCAATGCGGCTGAAATGAAATTATGTGAAGCTTCGCTATCAATCAAGACCACAACTTTTTCACCTTCAATCTCTCCATTAAATCTCAAGGACTTTGGTGATGTAAGGCCCACCACCGAATTCAGTGACACTTCTACCGTACCCATAGTCAAATTATCTTCCTCAGTCTGCGCACAGGCCATCTCCGGTTCTTCCTCCACTTCCGAGTCGTCATTCACCACCAAGACCTGGAGTTGTCGATGCTTACAGACATGACCCGGATGGTACTTCTCATCACATCAGAAATACAATTATTTTTCTCTTCGGGCTTGCACCTCTGCCCTCGTATACCTCCTAAAGGTCCCACCATTCCCTCCTTGGAACGGTGAACTGGCTGTAGAAGTAACAATGGTTGATCTGTTCTTTGGGTTTGAATTTGTGATTAGGCCGGGTTGTGGGTTCGGACCTGTAGTAGAGTTTTGAGTGTTTCTGTTTGTGGAGGACCAGGTTTGGATTTTATGGCCAGGGAAAATTGTTGCTGTCAGTTTAGGAGAGTAATGTCTCCATGAATGCATATTGGTGAGAACAAGAGCTCGGGCTTCTACCTTTTGGGATGCATCCATGGTCTCTGCCAGCCCAATAGGATTCAACAAGATGACTTCAGCCTTGACCTTCTTCTCCAACCCATTGATGAAAACAGCCACCATGGTGTCATCGTCCAAGTTCAACAACAAAGATAGAGTCTCAAATTGTTCCCTATACTCCTATACAGTC
Organism: Erythroxylum oxycarpum; assembly: GCA_025629785.1. Classification (NCBI taxonomy): domain Eukaryota; kingdom Viridiplantae; phylum Streptophyta; class Magnoliopsida; order Malpighiales; family Erythroxylaceae; genus Erythroxylum; species Erythroxylum oxycarpum. Next base: position 7,398,677 of record JAOTAZ010000007.1, on the reverse strand, counting down.
CCTTCCTTTTTCAATGATAAAAAACACTGATGCAAGATGTTTGAATTTCCACCCGGAAACCTTAACAAAATCTGGTTCTTAAGCTCTTCCCAAGTTAAAAATTTCCTCTTCTTCTCCTCAAATCTCATCCATGAAAGGGCCCCTCCTTCAAAGCAAACAGCTGCCGCCTCCAAATTCTGGGGCTCAGTCAGGTTGTTCATTGAGAAATAGCGTTCTGCTCTAAAGACCCAAGAGTAAGGGTCCTCTTTAGAAAATAGTGGCATCTCCAACTTCTGAGTATACTCCTTACATTCACAATAATTGGTGTGAGTATTGTTTCATGTTTCAAACGTTGTATTATCTGTTTGGTTTGTATGGTGTGCCTGTTGTGGATTTGATGATTTGGGTGGTTCGTTTTGGGTATCTAGTGAAAAGTGGGATGAGCCGATGTTACCGGGTTCTTTGCTAAATGTTTTGTGGTATTTAATAGGTGGGTAATCTCTTCAAACCATTTGGTGGTGTCTTCAAAATTTTACTTTGTTTTCGCCACAAAGGCTGCCAACGACGTAGCCAAGCTAGCCAAGCTTTCTTCAAGTAATGGGATCCGTTTTTCCATCGTATCTACCTTTTCCGTCATCCTTGCATTGGGCATCCGCAATATCCAGAATCAAGGATGCTCTGATACCAAAAGATAGGAACCAAGAGATCCTACCTTACTGGGCTGCAGAAATGAAGACCAAGCACAACAACAATCACAAAAGAAACAACACTCAAGAACAAGAACAAGAACAATATATCAGTGTAATAGATGTCACTTTGTATATTGATTTTACTGAATAACGAAAGATAAACAGCTATTCGAGTGGCTGTATCACTCCTATCAACGTTTTGAGAGGTTGATTCTCTCCTGACAATCCATACATTCACAAAATTCTCTCCTCCTCGTGTTATTCTTTTTTCTGCCTTATATTCATCTCCCACGACATTCGTTGCGTGATGCTTGTTGTCCACTTCATTCTGTTGTAACAAACTATCCACGTCAGCAGGTATTTTGCGAATCTTCTAATTCTGAAACCTTTGGGCCCTGCTTCTTCCCTCTACGCTTCTACTGCCATCTAATAGGGGGCTTATCAGTTTCATTCACAAGAATACTTATTGAAGCAATTTTTAAGCACATCAAAATCCATTCAGTGAATTTTATTGGGAATTCAAGGGCTTTCGGGAAAATTTGAATGAACTACCAATTAATAATGTCAAATGCCTTAAAGAAATCAATCTTCTAAAAACAACTTTTAATACTTCTTGCAGAATTACAATCTTTCAAGATCTCTTGCATAAGTAGAATCTTATCCCCTATAGATCTTCCTTGTATGAATGCACTTTGATTTGGTTAATTGGTGATGCTAAAGCAGTCTTCAATCTATTAGCAAAGAGTTTTACAATTACCTTGTAAACTTTGTTATAACAAAAGATGGGTCTATAGTCTGCCAATGACTTTTTAGGAACTAGACAAATATAAGTGTGATTTATCTCCAAGATTTCACAAGAGGATAAGCACTCTAAGACAACTTATGTAAATAGATTGCCAATAATCATCAAAGTTTTGTTTTTAAAACCCAGCAATGAATCCATAAGGCTTTGGTGATTTAGAGGGGTGTAACTTAAATAATATCTCCTTGACCTCCGAGCTAGTGAATGGAGTAAATAGTGATTCTTTGAATTCCTGAGAAAGGGGACTATCAAAGAGTTCTCTAATATTATAAGTATCATAAGAAATTTCTTCAATGCCTATAAGCTATAAAAAATTTTCTTGTAAGCCTAGATAAAGATTCTTGATTGGAGAAAGAGTTTCCTAAGGGATTTTTAAACTCCATAATCATATTTCTATTCCTTCTTGTAAGTAGAGAAACACGGAAGAATTTGGTGTTAAAGTCATTGTTTCTTAGCCAATTTATACGAGCTTTCTGTTTCAAGATAGAATTATGCAGATTCAAAGCATCATGATAATCCTTTAATCTTGCATATTTAGTTTTTTTTAAAAGATTAATATGAGGAAATAGATAGCAAGCCTTTTAAGCCTAACTAAACAACTGTTGAGTGACCTTAATCTTCCTATTATTGGCTTTCAAGAAAGGTTTAGGAGAATGTTTAACTCTTTTTAAGAATGTTTAATTCTTTCTAACTTTTGCATATAAGTTGTAAGAATTTAAAACCATCAATGTTAAAGTTCCAATAAGATTCCACCAATTCCATGAAAACCATCCTGCTGTGAAAGACCATTAAAGAATCTGAAAGGAGCTCCAAGATTTCTAACAATTTATAAATTGTGAATGTTAATATATAAATGATCTAAAAAAGTGCTTTACCCAAATTTAGCAAATGAGTAAGGATACTAAGTGAACAAACTTTGATTAACCAAAGCTCTATCAAGCTTTTTCCGTATACGCATATGGCCTTGTTATTTGTTAGACCAGGTAAATAGCCTCCTTTTGAATATTAAATCATTAACTTTAGCTTTGTGCAACAAATCAGCTAACTTATGTCCAATTGTAGTGTGATATTGTAATGTGAAAACCTCATCCTCCTTTTACTTCATTATTAGTGAGTATGCTATTGTAATCTCCAATTAAAAGCCATGGTTTGGTGGTAATAACTGCAAAAGACTACAATATATTCCATAAAGAGGCTCTTTGAAATTGAAAATTGGAAGCATATATTAGAGAGAGATCAAATTTAGTAGAGCCCCTATAAGCTTGCATTTCAAATAAATTAGTTGCTCAATTTTTGCTACTACCTGGATAGAAATTTTATTGGAATTGAAGTAGCAGAGGATCCTGGTGTTATAATGTGAGGAATCGTTTGAAATAGCATACCAATATGATCTGAAAAGCCTTGAAAAAAATACCATGTGAGAGGGTTTTATTTTAGTTTTGAGAAGCCCTAATGTTAGTGGATTTTTTTTTTCTAAAACAATCTCCTTAACCATAGCTTTTTTAAGAGGATTGTTTAACCCTCTAACATTCCAAACCAAAATCATTTGGGGAAGATTTCCTTTTGAGGTTATTCATAACCTTCCTCTTTGAGGATCTCATTTTTTAGCTAACTGATTGTACTACTGGTTTCTCAATAGGTTTAGCCTCTACCAAATTTTATGTGCTTGGATATTCCTACTGCTCATTTACTATCTACCCCTCTTCAACATGTTGAGTAATCTGAGCAACTAGTGGAACTATATTAATGCTTTATGCTAGTTTCTCATGGTCCAAGTAGTCCCCTTGCACAATTTTATAAGCTTTTTGCACATGTGAGAAATACTTTATGCTTCCCTGGTCGGGTTTTTCAGTTAGGAATACATGAATTTATGGGGTTATCACAATTTCATTCTGTTGTGGACAATTCCCCTACACTAATGTTTCAAATTTCTAAGCTTCTTGTACAGTTGAGCCATTTGCCTTATCCTACAGTCCCAATCTATCCCTCTGCACTAATATGCTTACTGTTTGGTTTAATAATCGAAGTTCCTAAGACATCTGGAAATGCTGCTTTGCATTCAAATTCTCCCACTATTAGATCATCCCTCATGATTGCATCTAATTTCTCTTTAACTGAATTATCAGCTATTTCATCCTTCTGCAGTTCCATGTTAACTTTAGGTAAATTCTCCAATTCAATAACAAAAATTGCTTCCCTAATCTTAGGTGTGATCCTCTCCTCAATTAGCATATTATTTGTTAAAGCCAACTTCAATTTCTAATTGTCAGAAATTTATTCCTTTCCTATTGAGTTTTGGTTTGTCAGCCGCTCCCTTATTTCTTCTGTTGAGTCTTCTTTTGAGTTCTTAAATGTTGTGAACCTATAAGCTCATTATGACTCCCTATTTTTAACAAATTCCCACTCGGTTTCCAACTTTTCTTCACTATATTTGTTGGAACCCCTCCCTGGTGCGACACGTGTCCGACGTCCTGCGTGACATTTGGACATGCATCTCACGCGGGAGCGATTCCTCACCACTAATTAAGCCTCAAATCGAGCTTAAGTGCACTAATCCGAATAAACCTTGATAAAATGACCCTAATTATCTTCCAATAAAAATTTGATCTGCTTAGGGCCCAAAATTTCCTATGCCTAAACTAATACGAAAAATCCATACCGCTAGGTCAAAAGAAAACAGAAAACATGTCAATCGGACCTTTATAGGTCGTAAAAACGGAATTCGAGCAAAACCGACACATATCGGCCATAAAACCAACTAAAACCCGACACTCTCATTTTACCCGACAAGGATAGAAAATTTGACTAGTAAATCAATATTTCAAATTGCACACAAATCGGAGGTCAAATGGAGAAGAATCAAAGAAAATAAGAAAAAGGGCATTATAATGTTTATTTTAAACCAATTTTGTATTTTTATCAACTTTTACCCCGAAACCCGAGATTCGAAAAATTAGTGTCTATTTAAACCTAATTAGAAACATATCGAAATATAATTAGAAACATAGAAGAAGAATCATCCATA
>JAOTAZ010000007.1:7380393-7391906 GCA_025629785.1 Erythroxylum oxycarpum | reverse complement strand
CTGATTATTCATACGGATACATGGGTTATTGTGCTATGTGTACTGTGTGATTTGGGACTGACTGCTTACATTGACTGAGATTGCTAAGAATGCACTGTATGTATTTGTCATGAATGAAATGAAAGACTGGTGATGTGGATATATCCATTGTGTGCTGGGTGAACCATCGATGTTGGTCACTCACTGAGTTCGCAAATCTCATCCAAATTTGCAAATATTTTTCAAGACTCTGAAGAATACCCCGTCCGGCGAACGAGAGTATGCCTACTGCATAGAAGTCGGGATCAGTTGTCTCTGTCTATTGTATTTGATTTTTATTGCCTAAAGTTGTATTTCATAATTTCTGAAAATGATGTTATGTATTAGTGTTCGGCCCCAACTGGCCACTGGCATCTTTTATGCTTGAAATGTACTGACTGATTGAGTTTTGAATTGGAATTGACTGATCGGTTTTTGACCACCTATGCATGTGCTGTTTTCTAGAATCAAATACTATTGACTGAGTGACTGCTCTAGCACGTCACTTCCGCTGGCACGGACTCGGATATCACCCTCGATGTCGAGTTTGGGTCAGGCGGGAGTGGGCTACTACAGAAGAAGTGGAGAAAAACAGAAGAAGTGCAAAACACAGAAGATGCACAAAACACAGAAGAAGTGGAGAAAAACAGAAGAAGTACAGAACACAGAAGAAGCACAAAACAAAGAAGATGCACAAAACATAGAAGAAGTGCAAAACACAAAAGATGCGCAAAACACTAAAGAAATGAAGAAACACAGAAGAAGTGAAAAACACAGAAGAAGTGGAAAACACAGAAGAAGTGCAACATACAAAAAAAGCACAAAACACAGACTAAAGTGAAGAAAAACAACAGAAGCTCAAAGCACATATGAAACACAAAACACAGAAGAAACGCAAAATATAGAAGATGTGCAAAACACAAAAGAAGTGGAGAAACATAGAAGAAGCGTAAAACACATAAGAAGGGGAAATAAAAAAAGAAGTGGAAAACAATGAAGAAGTGCAAAACACAAAAGAAGTGGAGAAACACCGAAGATGCGCAAAACAAAGATGAAATGGAGACAAACAAAAGAAGCAAAACAAGTGATGTGCAAAACACAAAAGAAACGCAAAATACAGAAGAAGCGCAAAACATAGAAGAAGCACAAAACACAGAACAACTGCAAAACACAGAACAGGTACAAAACACAAAAGAAGCGCAAAGCACAGAAAAAGTTGAAATCACAAAAGAAGTGGAGAAGCATCAAAGAAGCGCAAAACACAGAAAAAGCACAAAACATAGAAGAAGTGGGGAAACACAAACCAAGCGCAAAACATAGAAGAAGCACAGAACATAGAAGGTGCGTAAAACATAGAAGTAGCGCAAAAAACATACGAAGTGCAAAACACAGAAAAAGTGGAGAAACACAGACGAAGCACAAAACACAGAAGAAGCATAAAATATAGAAGAAGCGCAAAACACAGAAGAAGTGGAGAAACACAACAGAAGCGCAAAACACAAAAAAGTACAGAAGAAGCGTAAACCAAAGATGAAGCGGAGAAAAATAGAAGAAATGCAAAACACAAAAGAAGCATAAAACACAGAAGATATGCAAAAGACAGAAGATGTGCAAAACTCAGAAGAAGTGAGGAAACACAGAAGAAGCGTAAAGCACAGAAGAAGCGCAAAGCACAGAAGATGCACAAAACACTGAAGATGTGTAAGACATCGTAAAACACAAAAAAACGTAAAACACAAAAGAAAGGCAAAAGACAGAAGATGCGTAAAACATAGGAGATGCACAAAACATAAAAGAAGCGAAGAAACACCGAAAAAGCGCAAAACACAGAAAAAGCACAAAAAACAGATGAATAAAAAACATAGAAGAAGAGTAGAAATAAAGAAGAAGCACAAAACATAGAAGAAGCGGCAAACACAGAAAATGGGCAAAACATAGTAGGAATGTTGAAACACAGAAAAAACGCAAAACACTAAAGATGGGCAAAATACAAAAGATGCGCAAAACGCAGATGATGCGCAAAACATAGAATATGCGTAAAACAGGGAAGAAGCGCAAAACACAGAAGATGTACAAAACATTAAAGATGCGCGAAACACACAAGATCCGCAAAACACAGAAGAAGCACAAAACACAGAAGAAACACAAAATACAAAAGATGCGCAAAACACTGAACATGCACAAAACTCCGAAGAAGTGGAGGAACACCTAAGAAGCACAAAACATAGAAGAAGTTAAGAAACAAAGAAGAAGCGCAAGACAAAGAAGAAGTGGAGAAACATAGAAGAAACGAAAAACAAAGAAGAAGTGCAAAACATAGAAAAAGGGCAAAACATAGAAGAAGTGGAGAAAAACAGAAGAAATGTAGAACACAAAAGAAGCACAAAACACAAAATGTGAGAAAAACACAAACGATGTGCAAAACTCAGAATAAGCGCAAAACACAGAAGATGCGCAAAACACAGAAGAAGCATAAAACACAGAAGAAGCACAAAACACAGAAGAAGTGGAGAAACACAGAAGAAGCGCAAAACACAGAAAACGCACAGCAGAAGTGTGAATCACGAAAGAAGTGGAGGTAAACAGAAAAAATGCAAAACATAGGAGAAGTGGAAAACATAGAAGATGCGCAAAACTTTGAAGATGCGTAGAACATAGAAGAAGCATAAAACACAAAAGAAACACAAAACACAAAAGATGCGCAAAACACAAAAGATGCGCAAAACACAAAAGATGCGCAAAACATAGAAGATGCACAAAACATAGAAGAAGTGGAGAAACACAGAAGCAGCGCAAAACACAGAAGAAGCACAAAACACAGAAGAATGGAAAAACAAAGAAGAAGAGTATAAATAATGAACAGGCACAATACACAGAAGAAGCGTAAACATAGAAAATGCACAAAATATAGTAGCAATGTTGAAACACAGAAGAAATGCAAACCGAAGAAGATGCGAAAAACACAGTAGATGCACAAAACACAGAAGATGCACAAAACACAGAAGAAACGCAATTCAACGAAGATGAGCAAAACACTTAGGATGTGCAAAACACAAAGGAAATGCAAAAAATAGAAGAAACACAAAACACAAAAGATGCGTAAAAATCAGAAGAAGTGGAGAAACACCGAAGAAGTGCAAAACACAGAAGATGCACAAAACACTGAATATGCGCAAATCACAGAAGAAGTGAAGATACATAAAAGAAGTGGAGAAACATAGAAGAAGTGAAAAATAAAGAAGAAGTGCAAAACATAGAAAAAGCAAAAAATATAGAAAAAGTGGAGAAAACAGAAGAAACGCAAAACACAGAAGAAGCACAAAACACTAAATGTGCGTAAAACGCAGAAGATGCGCAAAACTCAGAATAAGCACAAAACACAAAAGAAGCACAAAACACAAAAGATGTCCAAGACACAAAAGAAGCATAAAACACAGAAGATGCGCAAAACACAAAAGAAGCACAAAACACAGAAGAAGTGGAGAAACACAAAAGAATCGCAAAACACAGAAGATGCGCAAAACACAAAAAAAAATACAAAAGAAGAGTAAATCACAGAAGAAGTGGAGAAAAACGAAAAGAAAACATAGTAGAAATGTTGAAACACAGAAGATGTGCAAAACACGGAAGATGTGAAAAATACAGAAGATGCGCAAAACACAAAAGATGCCCAAAACACAGAAGATGCGCAAAACACAAAACAAATCCAAAACACAGAAAAAGCACAAAATGGAAAAGATGCGCAAAAAATAGAAGGTGAATAAAACTCAGAAGAAGTGGAGAAACACCGAAGAAGCGCAAAACACAAAAGATGCACAAAACACTGAATATACGCAAATCACAGAAGAAGTGAATAAACGCATAAGAAGGGCAAGACATAGAAGAAACGCAAGACGCAGAAGAAGTGGAGAAACATAAAAGAAGCGAAAAACAAAGAAGAAATACAAAACACAGGAAAAACACAAAACACAGAAGAAGTGGCAAAAAACAGAAGAAATACAAAACATAGAAGAAGCACAAAAACACAGAATGTGCGTAAAACACAAAAGATGCACAAAACTCAAAATAAACGCAAAACACAGAAGAAGTGCAAAACACAGAAAAAGTGGAGAAATATGGAGGAAGCATAAAAAATAGAAGAATCGCAAATCACAGAAGACGTGCAAATCACAGAAGAAGTAGAGAAACACAGAAGAAGCGCAAAACACTGAAAAAATACAAAACATAGAAAAAGTGCAAAACACAAAAGAAGTAGAGAAATACAGAAAAAGCGCAAAATACCGAAGAAGCTCAAAATACAAAAGATGTACAAAACACAGAAAAAATGAAGAAACACAGAAGATGCGCAAAACACTGAAGTTGCACAAAACACAAAAGAAGCGTAAAACACAGAAGAACCATAAAATACAGAAGAAGTGCAAAACACAGAAGATGTGCAAAACACAAAAGATGCGTAAAACACAAGAGAAGAGGTGAAACACAGAAGAAGCGCAAAATACTGAAGAAGCACAAAAAATAGATGAAATAGAAAACATAGAAGAAGAGTGGAAATACAGAAGAAGCATAAAACACAGAAGAAGTGCAAAACATAGAAGAAGTTTTGAAACACAGAAGAAACGCAAAACACAAGAGAAGCGCAAAACACAAAAGAAGTGTAAAACACAGAAGAAATGAAGAAAAACAGAGGAAGTGCAAAAAACAGAAGATGCGTAAAACATAAAAGAAGCGTAAAAGACAAAAGAACAACAAAATATAGAGGAAGCGCAAAACAAAGAAGATGCGCAAAACACAGAAGAAGCTGAGAAACTTAGATGAAGCGCAAAACACAAAAGATGCGCAAAACAATGAAGATGCGCACAACACAGAAGAAGTGAAGAAACACAAAAGAAGCGCAAAATACAGAGGAAGTGGAGAAACACAGATGTAGCGCAAAACACATAAGATGTGGAGAAACATAGAAGAAGCGTGAAACACATAATAAGTGAAAAACAGAGAAGCGTAAAACACGAAAAAAGCACAAATCACAAAAGAAGTGGAGAAATAGAGAAGTAGCGCAAAACGCAAAAGAAGTGGAGAAACATACATGAAGCGCAAAACAAAGAAGATGCGCAAAACACAGACGAAGCATAAAACACAGAAGAAGCGTAAAACATAAAAGATACTGATATGTGCTTAATTGTTGATATTTTTAATTATTTGCACTTAACAATTAATGGTACAAAAATGCTTTAGATATTCACTTTAATTCATATTTGATTTTAGGTACAATTTGGGAGCAAAGAAATTAAAGTGAGCTAAAAGTACCCCATTCGAGATATTTTTTGAAGATTTATTTTTGCTTGTCTTCATGAAGCAAGAAGAAAAAAAAGAAATTAAACTCATGGAATAGGGCTGCTGGAAATCATCAATCACGTGCATGAATTTTGCATGTAATTATGTTAATTATTAGCAGCACAATTGAAGCAAGAAGAAGCAATGCATTCTATGCCAAAACGCTACACATTTGAGAAGCAAAACGACAGCTTGATGGAAGGGAGCATAAGGCTATAGTGGCGATCAAAGGGGAGCATGTGATTTGAGCGTTTAATTAAAACGCAAATGCAGGCGCAACTCTAGAATAGAAAGAGAGGAGCAAATTAAAACAAGTGGCATCTTTTAATTGGAAATCACGCAATAGCGTGACCTAGCCAGCAGCTACGCAAGGAACAAATACAATAGTAGCACAAAAGAGAGTCGGCCCAAGCATAACACAGATTTCACGCAAATCACACACAACATGAGATAACAAAATAATTAAGTGCTTTGGATCAGCTACGGAGAAAACGCCACTGGGGAAGCACAAGGGCCCATCCACGCCAATGCACAGAAGCTTAAGCCAGCGTCCTAGGATGGGCGTGAGAGGTGGCGTCAATTTAATTAGGGGCGGCACAATAAATACATGAGAAAAAAAAAACCAATCAAAGGGATTTTTACAAGCAGCTACAGAGGAGGTTGGCGTAACAAGTAAGCAAGAGAGGATTTAAGGTTTTAGTTGATGGTGACCTTTAATGGTCCCATCAACGCAAAATAGACAGTAGAGGAATTAACTATAGAAGAGTGGAGCGGCGTTGAGAACAGAGTCAACAGAGTCGCGCGTAGAGGAGAGTAGCGACGCACAACAGAGGAGTAGTCTTCGGTCTGGGTTTGGCTTGGTGGTGGCTCGCTGGCGCTATCTGATGGATAGCTCACTAGCTAGAGAAGAAGCAGCGACGTGAAGCGCAGGGCAGAAGGTTTTAAAGGTTGGAGAATTAAATTGTCAAATCAATGAACAATAGATGGGCTGTAGTTTGCGGCAGTGAGGGAAATATTTAGGGATTTTTGGTTTGGGACATTGGATGGGGCTAAAGCAATTTGTCGGAAAGTATCTATGAAGGGCTAAACGTCCCGACGCCGGTTCGGAGGTAATATCGACGCCGGTTCGGAGGTAATATCGACGCCGATGACCCGGGTTAAGTATTTTTATTATTACTTTGTTGTTTTTTTCTCTCATTAGAAATTGTTTGTGTTATCCGATTGTAACTGATTTGGGTTTTATGTATGGATAATCGGATTTTTGTTATTGTTCGGTTATTTTTATATAAACCTATCGGGTATTGTTAATTGATGATTTTAATGCGTTCATTGGATTGTTAATTGCAAAACCCATTTCTAGAATTTCGATATAATCCGTAATTGTTATGTTGAAATTCACGTGTAGTGACTAATGATTCGTAATCATTAGGGATAACATGACCTAGGTTAAATGACGCATCGTATGTAGTTGTTGTATTGATTAATCGATTTTTCTAATTCGTAATACTACTGCCTAATTAAATCTAGAGATCGTATCCTAGGTTATTAGGTGGTTAGGTTTAATTAACGATCATATCTTGATTAAACAAAACCTAAGGAAAAACTCGGGTTAATTCTTAATCCACGATTAACAGTTTTTAGGAGAGGTTAAAGAACAACAAATTAATAAAATATGATTAGTCGGGGTTTAGGCCGAGATTGAACCGAAAAATCGGGTCCCTACCAAATTCCCCGTCATTTATCATTTTATTGCATGTTCTCTTTAATTTGTTTTTATTAGATAGTTTTATTTTATTTTTCCTTTAAAAATCCAAAACCCCCCTTTTTGTGTAAACACCGGTTATTTTTATTTCAAAAACTTTACACGCACTCTCTGTGGGATCAACCTAGACTTACCACTCTACAGTAGTAGTCTAGTTATTTTAATTTTGATTAGCGTTACGACGCACTGTCACGTAGTCTGCTATGTTGGATATAGATTCAGTATTTGTGATTATGTTAGTGAATATGGAGACGGAAATTTTGTTGTGGATGCTTACTTGTATTGATATAGATGTAAAAAGGTCTCATGAATTGACTGAGAAACAAAAAGAGATATAAGTGAAAATGACGAGATTTAAGGTGTACAAGTAAAGAAATTGGAAGGTTTAGCTATGAATTGAACATGATTGTTAGATTGAGGTGATAACAATTATGATTTAGCATAAGTATGAGCTTGTGATGATAAATCGGAATGTCATGATGGATATGGATCAATGATTTGGAAATTTCTTAAGGATATGAATATGGAAGATCAAACAAATGAAAATAGGAAAATGATATACAAATAAGAAAATAGTAGAGGGAAAATGAAATAGACATAAATGACTTTTCATGAGATGAAGGAAATAATATGTGGTATGGAGAAAGTTAGAAATGCATACAAGATAAAATTTCATGAGATTAAGGAAAATATGAAGAACAAAATGAGAAGAGTTAATGCAAATATTATTAAAGATCGATGAAGATCAAAGCATCATTTTCGTAAGATATAATTTGGTGATTGTAGAAAATAAGGATAGAATGGGATGAATTTAATGATACACATAATGTAAAGATGATAACAGTTGATTGATAGAGATTGGATGAACAATATAGATGATTGTAACAAGAAATCTTCTTTCGAAGAAGAATTGTTTTGAATTAGGTTAAGCAAATCAAATAGTGTTATATTCAGAATGATCAACGGAGAAACAAATTAGAAATAGTTACGACATGATTCAAAAGTGAGTAGTGGAGTCTTATTCCTGATGAAAACTCAAGCATGAAAATGTAGAATATGCTACTGAGAGTGTATGCATTATGTTTGATGTAAAGTATCTAACTATGTGATTGAATTTTTGAATTTGAGGTGACATTATTGTTAATATGAGGAGATCAGTTAGTTAAGAATTTCGAGGACGAAATTTTTTTTAGAGGGAGAGATTGTTGGAACCCAAACCTTTCGTAAGAGATTAGAACCACTGAATGAGAAATTTTGGTGGTTAATCACGAGTTAAGAGCACGGGAATGAAGGTTCTTGAACTAAAAAATGATAGACAAGAGTAAAGTAGGGAATATGAAAAGCGGTTAGATTCATGATTTGTTAGGGTGTTTTCGGTTGATAAGAGATTTTTGAAATTGAAAGAATTAAGGTGAAAGTGATAAGGAAAATGAAAGCAAAAATGAAGATGAATATGTATACTAAGTTTATGAAGAATATGTACATATGTGTATGTTCGTTATTAGTGCTCATGATTAATCATGGGCTATGTTTTCTTTTCAGATGATAGTAATCTGAAATGAAGTTAAGAATGAGGAGTGTATAGAGTAGAAAGAGTGATCTAGGTATGAGTTGTGTTAAGGAAAGATTTAGAAACAAGATTTGCAGTGACCTGGAAAATATTCACTGAATAGGCTTCAATCTTTTAGCCATAACGTTTTCTCTAGTTGTCTAAACGAGATGATTCTTAATTTGGATTAATTTAGAGACATATGGCTACATTCGTATGAAGAAATCGAATTTCAGTTCAGCCTCTAAGAGCCTCAAAAGTTGTCATGAAGTTAAGAAATTGGTGCAGTATATTGAATGGAAAATTCATCTTCGGATTTTAGGGTCAAAATTGGGATTGTTATAAATATATTTTGGCAAAGTTGCCTTCTGGAAAGTTGTAGATCTTTCTTTCATATTTCCAACGGTATATAGTATGAAAATTTTAGACTTCCGAGCTGAAAGTTATGCCTTTTTTATTGCTTTAGCTTTTGCTTCCGTCTTAGTTTGACTTTTTGTGTCTCAGTTTGACCGTTTGCTTTTGCTTCCGTCTTAGTTTGACTTTTTACATCTCAGTTTGACCGTCTGCTTTTGCTTCCGTCTTAGTTTGACCTTTTGCATCTCAGTTTGACCGTTTGCTTTTGCTTCCGTCTTAGTTTGACTCTTTGCGTGTTGGCACCCGATTTCGGAACCCAACCATCTTGCGAAAACATGAAACCTTAAGCGTGGATATTACCTCGAAAGGGTCTTTCATTGAACCCTTATTAGACATTATCAGTACATATTCATCTTTTTTTATAATATCCCAAAAATTTGTTCACAATTTGCTCAACGGTGTGCTCGTACAAACAGTCACTATGCTTGAACTCAATTTTCCTGTTTGCGAACAGAAGTTGGAAACCTTCAAATCGAAATTTCAACTTGACTTCTTCATATAAATCCTAGTTATAAGTCTCTTGTTTAATTGGGAGCAAGAATCACCTCAAACGGAGTTATACAACTCAAGATATGCTTAAAAAGCCAAAAAGGGATCATACCCCAAACATGCTCTCCTAACCGACCCCTTATTTACTTTAATGCAAATTCTCTCAAATCAACTTCAAATGATACAAATTTTTATGAGGAGAAAGGTACATATCTGAGGAATCTATTGGTCCAAGAATCAACTCAATCGGAGGTCGGATGAGGGAGTTATGTCCAAAGGAATAAACCATGTTTAAACCTTAAATCGATTTGTACCTCTCTTGGTGAGAATGTCATAAATTTTTATATAAATGTCCAATTGCTTTCGTTTTTGAACTATTGGAAATAAGACATCGAGATCTACAACTCGTATTAGAGACCTCGAAGTGAGATTCGACCTCTAAACTAGTCAAAATCGCAAATTACTATAGCTGACCCGAGAATATTCGTTAAACAGACATGCATGTTCGTTTAACAAACATAGACTGGCCAAACACCCCATTTTTACCCGAGAAGGTCCGTTAAACGGACATGCATAGACTGAGAAAAGGGGTCCAAACACCTTCCAAAGCCTCTCCAATGCTTCCAAACTCCATCCTAACACCATATATACTCATGATCTCCCCAAATTCAATCCTTCAAGTGTAATACAACTTCATAACCCTTCAAATACCAATTTAAATACATCAAACTCCCAAATCTCAACTCCAATAACTCCTTCAACACACACAAACTCTAATCATCTACCATAGCTATCAAGTTCATACCTCCTATACGACATCCTCACTTGTAAATGCTCATAATTCTCAACTTCAATATCCAATTTCATCACACAAGCTTCCCAACTCAAACATGTTATCCTAATACAAGCAACACAAGCAACAATAGGCAAACTCAATAATTAGACTATACACATGCAACATATTCAAATTTGAAAATCAATAATAATACAAAGGGAACTTTTCAAGTTCTCATTTTCATTTCCAAGACAAAATGAAGTTCATACAAAGCTTTCATTCATAGCTTTACTCCAAGTACAAAAATACAATTGATGCCCAACTAACAAGAAGACAAATCATATACAAAAGGAAATCCTCAAATTCACATTCTCATAATTAAGCAAAGTAGACAATTGTACCATTTCATTTACATATCAATATACACATCATAACTCAAATCCAATACAAAAGGATGCTCAATGGTTGGTATTCTAAATAAGCTATACATAGTGATGCTTAGTACAAAAGCTAACTATCTCTTTGTCCAAATGTCTTGCAAGGATTCATTGATCTTCTTGGCCTGCACCTGAGGAGAGGGAAACATGGGTTGAGCTTCACAGCTCAGTGGCTAAACTATCTATAGTCATTGGCTTCGAGCCACACAACAACCACACATATGTATGTATATATAAACATTCACATAGGCATACATTTCACAATGAAAGTTCAACAACTACAATTCAATTCATATTTAATAAATCATAGCATCATCACATATTGTATGTCATTCAACTTAAGCATAGCTTAACACAACATAATTCAAATGCACAATCAAACGGCTCAAGGGTTCCGTTAACAAAACGATGAAACCGAAGTTTGCATCGTGAACAAAACGAGTCTATTTTCGGATCTCGTGGGCCACAAGCGGGCTGCCGGGAGAAGGCATTATGTCAACGTCGACGTGACTACAAAACGATTCCTCTCTCGCCCAAACAAAGCACATAATCACATTTTCATATTTTCATGATTTTTCTTCTTTTCATTATTCAAAATTCCATAATATAAGGCATAGCATTATCATGCTCAAATCAATCATTCATGTTCAAAATGCCATGGTTCAATTCAATGGCATAACAATCATCTCAAAATGTCAAGCAATTATCAATGCATAACATGTCATAAACACAATTCAA
>JAOTAZ010000007.1:7367519-7380293 GCA_025629785.1 Erythroxylum oxycarpum | reverse complement strand
TTTCAACATTTAATTTGTTAAAATAGAAAGTTGATTGATGATATAAAGTAAAAATTATCTTAATTGATAATAAAAAAATTATTTTGTAGATAATATGTGTTTGTAATTCATACAAAATGACTAAAAATATTCTATTCATTTGGGGATCACAGATGCTCTGATTGTTGCGATAAGGTGCTACGTCTCTCTTTGAACTCATTCACTTTATTACGGAGCTGAGCTATGTACTCCATCGATTGTAGCGACTAAGTTGCCAATATCTATACTGTGCTCCGAAACTCATGGACTTCATTGGGTGTGAACCACCTACTAGATGTTGTTGTACTGAATGTGGATGATTGTGAATAATATGTGTTTGCAAATAAACCTAAGCTGAATATCCTTCCACGATGGTCCCTACCACCCATTGCATAAAGATAGGTTTGAGTCTCATCAACATCTTCAGCCTGTAAAGACTGTTGTTGAATGCTTTCTTGTATTTGGTCATATCATAAAGCAATGTTTATGTTAGTAAGTGATAACTACTAAGCATTAATATTAAAGCATAAATTTCACAAACATTTAGTTCTCTAAATTGGATGTTGACGAAGGTCACACCGTCATGCTTCTTAGTGTGAGTGTGTAAAAAAGTTGACGGGGTGCAGGCTTCGTGCCCATAGACTTTTCTTGCATCAGTATAAAATGTTATAAGTGAACTACAATTTATAAAAATTTCGACAAAATTTTCTCTATTTTTATGATATTTACCTCCTGTTGAATAAAAAAAATAATCCAACAACACAACCACATATGACACCAGATATTTATAACATTATCATTCTTCATAATATACATATTTTCATTCTAAAATTCACATATTAAATTAAATTGAAATACATCAAAGTAAAAAAAAAATCAGAATATAAATGTAAAGTGTAGATATTTACAAGTCTCTCTGTATGCTCATGGTGAGTAATAGATCCTCCAGTATGTACGGGAAGACTCTCTCCCCCTGGTCCTCTACATCTGTTAGTAGAATTACGCTGTGAAATGGACATTGCCTCGAGTGATGTCCAATATCACTGCCAACGACTCCATATTTGTTCAGAAATATAAGGTGATCATACATCAGTCTTGTGTATCGCACCAACAAAGTCTCGATAACGTATACGTGAGTGTCTCTTCCATACTTTATAAATGATCACATCAAGTTTAGAATCCCAAAAACATTCTTTCTAAAATAAAAAGAAAAACATACGATAAGTATTTATAATGTAATAATAATTATCTAATAAATGTATAAAAATCAATTAAAAACAAAAAATAATTTTTATACCTCAAACTCCTGATAGTAAAATTCCTTTGTCACCTGAGAGATATTCTTTCACATATAACCCTTAACATCAATCTTCACCTTGGATTTGGATGTCATGTTTCTTGAGTGTCGTCCAGACGGAATCAACCTAATATTAAAACAATTAACTTTATACCATTTTTAAAATTTAAACTTATAATTTAATTATAAACAAATGGTGTTTCATGTATTTTTACTTACAGATTGTTGATAATTGTGATGTAAGTTCTTCCCATCAGCTCCAAGCCGGAGGTCTCCTCCTTCATTCGCATCGTTTACTCCTAATATCTCTATCAGTATAAAGGTGGTGGATAGTGTAGTAGCAGGTACAAAAGGTGACGCCTCATTTGCAAATGTCATAGAAGCTGGAGATACAACATCTAATTCGGTTGTAGCTGTAGTAATTGGCTCTAAATCGTAGTCTGAACCTTGGTCGCATTGTATCCTGTTTTTCCTTTAATGGCATATTTCAACCTAAAATTCATATCTCATCCTTTGAATTAATATTTCTCATTTTCATCATTACCATTATCCTCGTTTTGATTATATGCTTCTTGATTGAAATTAATATCCACAATAACTATTAGAAAATTATTTCCTATATCTAGTTACATATCCATTAAATCATCATCGGACCTAACACTTCCAAGTTAAGTTATATCATATTTCAAGTAATTGACCTTAGCTTTTTACTATTAAACTTGATTTTAGTTCTAAGAAGACCACACAATAGATAACCCTTTTTCCAAACCATACCTACTCTTCTATAGAAATCTTTCTTTAATAATAATATGTCTAGATCATTCATTATAATGTCAAATGTGGACAAATTGTCGAACTCAATACTAGTCCAATTGCTGGGTAGCTTCTCTTGGTGAAGAGCTATAAGACCTCTTCTTCTTACTTCAAAGTAGCTCCATGAGTACATAGTAAGTGAATCAAGTCCTTATTAAAGACAATATCTCTATCTTTCTCTTCAAAACTCGAAGTATCTATCCTCATCATTAGTATAACATCTTTTTTTTCCACCACTTTGACCATCATTTTCATTAAGAAGCCCCCAGATAATATCAATCTTATCAAAATTATCAACAATCTCCTTTTGGTGAACAATGGAATCCATTAAATCCTCTTATTTTCTAAATTTTCTATTTCTTATTATTATTTTTAGGTCAAATCTTGCTAGATAAGCATATGATTACAAATTCAATGAGTTGGTTGTGATCAAAATAGTCACACATGTCATTAATAAATAGCTTAGCTTATTATTGACATACTCTTTAACTTCTCATGAATCAGTGCCTTATAAGTGCTTCATAGCGGCATCATTATTCATCAATGCAGAGAAGGAGGCATGGTAGGAAACCAAAGAAGACCAAGATGGTAGCATCCCTGCATATAGTAGGATAATGGCTATCATGATTGGTACGTAGCTCTTAGAGTCTTGAACATAAGAATAAACAATAATTACTCTTTTGGTCTCCTTTGTTCGGAGAACCAAATATCAAACTTTCCTATGGTATAACTACTACTAAAACCTCCTTACCATATGAGACTTATTTATATGAAGCAGTTCTTAGGAGGTAGACGAACTATAACAAGAAATTGACATATCAAGACCAATTATTAAGTAGATGATACATCTAACCATATGATATTGATATGTTTAAGATGAACTATCAAAATCATGAAATCCCAAGTATAGCAAAAACTAGAGCTAAAAATAAGGCTTAACAAGTATGTGCTCTCCCCTTGTTATGAAAATCTTGAACTAATACAGAACATAGAAGACTTATGGGTTAGTTTTGATTTAAAATTAACTAAAGTTATGATAGTAATTTCATGTAACTCTTTACTGCAGACTAATTTCAATATTTTAGAGACAGTCAAAGGTAGATTTCTAAGAAGGCTTGAGTGTTGTTTATATGAATTTCAAATACTATTGAGCTTATATTCATTGGTATTACTTTTTTGGTCCTAATCAAAGCTTGACGTTGACATTATGATCATCGATTTTGAAGACTCTATAATTTGATTCAAATCTTTCTAAATGTCTGACTATATAATTTTCATTATTCTTAAATTTAATCACGTTCCACATTATCCTTAAACGTGTTGTTCTCTTATTTGACATGCATTTTAAGTCCAATTATGGCAACCGTTCAAACTAAAAGAGATGATGAATATTGAAGTCAAGATAAGCCACAAAAAGGAGCTATACAGTTGAAGTTTTTGACATTTTTTTAATCATAACAAACTGTCACATGTTCCAACTTTTACAATTTTTGGCAGCAAACCGAGTACTGTGGAGTGGGAACCTCCGTCCTTTGAACTATTTTAGTTTTCAGATATTGAAGAAGGAAACCATGAACTTTAATTCTGCTTATCGTCTTGCCAGAGACAGATTTGGACCCATTTATTCGGTATTCCTTAGATACTAATACATATAGAGGCTAAGTGAGGTTTATGTTTCAAAAGTCTTTTTTAGCACTTTAATCTATGTTAAGGATACTGAAAATGAATCGGTTCATCTAATAGGGAAAGCTACCTGAAGGTAGGCTGGTTGCTATTAAGAAATTCTTTCTTGACAATCGTTGCAAGGTGAATCAGAATTTGTGTCAGAAGTAAGAATGATCACAAGCATTCAACGCAAGAACTCAGTTCAACTTCTGGGTTATTACATAGATAGGCCTTAAAGGCTCATGATCACAAGCATTCAGCACAAGAACTCAGTTCAACTTCTGGGTTATTACATAGATAGGCCTTAAAGGCTCCTATTCTAAAAATATAAGAAGAATAGGAGCTTGAACCTTATACTCTATGGTAAACTTCAGAAATCAAAGTTCCATTGAGCTTGATAGAGTAATAAAGAAAAGTTAAAAAAAAAAGCATATTAATTATCGGTATAACGTCAACAATACATGATATACATCAACACAAGCGGAACACTCCCAACACTTAACATAATTGTAACAGGTAATTCATCGAACACTTTACAGACATGAGAAATTCATCTTAACATAACTACGAAAATCACATGTTTTTCCTTTCTTCACTAACATTAAGACATTCCAAACAAAATCCAATCACGAATAATCCAAACCAACGCAAACAACTAAAAAAAATTGTCATTACCTATGCAACATCACACCTTAAAAACCCAACAACGGAAGCACAAAACAAACAAAAAAAAGGTTCCACGACTAAACTCGACCGAAAGACAGAAGGACGCCGATTGGAGAAGACAGAAGGACACAAATGAAGAAGAAAAAGGTCATTGACTAGGCAGAAAACGAAGAAGAAAAGAGCGGGAGAGGAAAGAGCTAGAAAAAATGAGGGGGTCTTCGGGTAGGTTAAATGCATAGGAAAACGACGTCGTTTGGTGTTAAACTAAACGACGTCGTTTGGTGTTAAACTAAACGACGACATTTTCGTTATATTAAAAACGTTGAAGCTGAAAGAAACGATGACGTTTACTCTAAAATTTACCGACGGAAACATTTCCGTCAATAAACCGCCTCCTTTACTGACGGAAATCTTTTACCGTCGCTATATTCCGTCGAAAAATTTGCCGGATAATTTGCTACAATTTCTCTTCCGTCAGTAATTATTAATTTTCTTGTAGTGAAATCTTTCAATCCAACTCTTTTGCACCCTAGCTGCAAATTATTCGATATGTGTAATGAATCTTTGAACCATATATTCTTTACGTGCCCCTCTCTAGCTCCATATGGCATGGTATTATGTCAAAATGTGAAGCTCCTAATCCCCCTACTGTATGGAGGGAGATAGTGCAGAGGATCATGGATCCTCTTGAAATGAGTAAAGATGATGCTATGCTCCTACAGTTAGTTTGCTCCTACGCAATTTATTGGCTTTGACAAGAAAAGTATCAGAGAATTTTTAAAGGTCAATCCTATGACAATTTGGAGCTTCAAATAAGAAGTATAAACTATGAAGGAGATAGCCATTACAAGAGGGCCTAACTTGAAGTTGTTCCCATTTATGCTTACCAACTGTTTCCTCTAATCAATCCCACACTGCATAGTCATTTTTTTTAATAGATACATTCAATTGTATCCCAATCAAAGTTAGGAACATTTGAGTTTTGTGTAATTGCTTCTTGTTTTGACAGTGTAATAGTTTGGCTGTTGCCTTGAATAACACTTTCATTCAATTTTCAAAAAAAGGTTACACAACACTACCAGACGGCCTAGTGACCCTCTATTAATTCCTACATAACGGTATGTGGCATATGACTTGAATGATCACAAGCGGTAGATGCATGTTCCATATAGAAATTAAGACTTGATAGCAAAATTAAGTACTAAACATCTCCATGGATTATAATAATAGGATAACCTAAGCCTCCGCTGAATGTGAGAAAGTTAATTTACAAAATCAGAATTGAAGAAAAAGAAAATGTACAATCAATTTTTTCTGTTTCCTCATCTTCCTCCTATTTTGCAGGTGAAATGTAGCAAGGCTACAAGAATCAAGAATGAGCAGGAGAAACATCACCTTTTTGAGTGAGTTCGGGCTCTCCTTCAGGTGTGTCGGCTCTTAATACAGGCTTCTCTAATGTTGGAATTATAGGTGGTTTTATTCTTCGTGTGACTGTCATCTTCAACCCTTCAGTTGTGTGGATTGTTGCTCCTGTTGTCATCCGAACCTGCAAGAAGGAAAGTTCTTTTGAATAGCGACAATTTATTTTTCTCATTTTCTATGTTCTTGTTAAGATTCAATAGTTGCATCATTTATATACCAATTAATTGATTACAAGTTTAGAAAAGCCAATGAGAACCAGCTCAGAGTTGTTAGATTACAACTCTGCAAGGATAAGAAACTCAAGATGCAGAGCGAGAAATAAACTATCACGATCTTTAGCTAATTCAAATGGACGTATACTGGCCAGAGGTACAATGATTTATGTACATAACAGCGTTTAATGAGATTTCCAAGTGCATTCTGCTGTGGGCCATCTACTAGGTGATATGTTAAAAACATACATTTAAGTTGACATATGGTTAAGTGTATCACCCAATAGAGTTAAAAGTCCCATTCAAGTTTCATTTGGATCGTGAGTTTTACTATATTTCTGCTTTTCTAGTAGGTATAGGTTATTACTAGGAAGTTTAGCATCAATTTAGATGACTATATTGATTGACCTTGACGATATGATTCTGCTCCTTCCTTAGTTCCTCTCTTGTTCTATCTGATACTCATTCCATTATCCCTTAATTCAATTATACACTATTCTCTTCTTGCTTGTACCTCAATTCTCTCCCCCCTTCTGAATTTCTAGCTACAGGATTCTCCTACTTCACGTAGCTTTGACTAGACAGTAAATATGTATGCCAAACAAATTAAGTTCAAAGCAACAAAATTATTTGACAAGCATTTTTTTATTATAGAAATCTTTTTATCATCTGACCGTAGTTCAACTTGTGTTCTCAAAGATTACAGACATGCATCTGAAAAACAAATATAAATAATTGCGTAGAAGCATCCAACTTACTGGAGGCGCCCCAAGTGCAATTTGAAAGTCAAATCTGCGCACAAGCATTGCAACAGCTACTACAGTCTGCCAATAAGAATAGAGGTCAAAGATTGATCAATACAATAGTTGCACGGGTGGCCCTCCACCAATATATTATACGTCAAAACCTTCCATTGAGTACCTCGAATGTCGCAAACATATCCCCCACACATTTTCTTGGTCCTCCACCAAAAGGCAAGTAACTAAAAATTGTTCATCATTGTTATTGATTTCAAATACAGCATAAATAGATAGCAGATTGATGCTAGTTGACGCAGGTGCAAAATGGAAACAGAAAAGTCCAGATGCATGCATCATGCCTAGGAAACTTCTAATTTGATTAAAAAGTTAACTATTTCATATCCACGTATATTGATTATCCTTAGCCAGAAACTGCCACTCAGCTTTTAGAGAGAGAAAGCAACTATCAGTTGGGTAATTAAATTCCAACATAGTTACCCAATTTTCATTTAGATATTCAAGAAGGTGTAGCCTAGTTTCATTACGTTGAACTGGAAATGTCTATGTTTATCCTGCAAACCTAAAATTACAAAGCTAAAACGTAAATGTTGACAAATAAGGTAGAAAATCAGGATGAACATACCGGAAGACACAAAATCAGGAAAAGTAGATTGGGTTGAGTTGGAAAGTTTGATCTAAAATTTTTCAATTTCAGATTATTAGGAAGATTGATTGCTTTTATTTAAATTTGAATGTTTATATTAATATCTTTAAAATCTAGAATTTAGTTCCTTGATTCTTAGATGTAACTCCACTATATAAGAGAGCTTTCTTGTTATCATGGGTCGAGACATGGGAAAAGTCATCTCATTTTCCCTGACTGTGTTCTACCCTTCCTCTCAAGAACCTATGCCGACACAAGAAAGAGACCTCTCCTCAGACAGCATCTCATACAGCTGCTGCTGCTTTTTAATCTGGCAGCTGTGTTTTTCTTGATAAAAGTCTACTTGCCTCTTTATTAACCATAGCAGCCTTTAAATAGGCCTAAGGATAAATTAAGAACCTTAATTAGGACTCCTAACTAGGTATAAAGTCTAAAAAAAGAATCCCAACAGAAATAGGAAACATAATCTGTAAAAACCGTAAAATACTAAAGAAAATCAAATAAAACAAAATAAAAGCAGACTTGTTAATGACTGTCCTGTCGGCCACTTTTCTTATGCCACGTCCCGCAAAGTCATCCGCAACATTAGTAACATTACTCCCCTCCTTGTCTCTGAGCTTGTCCTCAAGCTCAAACTCCGGATAAACCTCCTGAAGAGTGAAGAGTGGTGAAATCTTCCCATATAGCATTTTCATTCGAACCGTCCAACTAACGCACCAACACCTACTGTCTGCCTCTGTTAATCATGGACCAGATAATAAAGTGGGGAACAAGCCCAACTGGCCATCATGGAGGCCTGGTACTGAACTTCGAGTATCACCCCCTAAATTTCTTTAACAAGGACACACAGAAAACATCATGGATACGACTCCCCTCTGGTATCCCCAACTTGTCTGCTATTGTACCAATTCTCTGTAGTACTTTACATGGACCAAAATATTTTGAAGACAACTTGTGAGGTCATCTCTTCACTATCGAAAGCTGCCGATAAGGGTAAAGCTTCAACCAAACGCAATCTCCCTTTTCAAAGGAGATCTCTTGATGATTAGCACCATATGTAAGTTTCATTCGCTGCTGAGCTTGCAATAAACACCTTGTTGATTGTAAACTTGTATTCCTTTGATGAAGAGCATGATCCACCACCCCCCTCTCTAGTGGAACCGGCTATATAATCGAGCAAACGCGGAGGATATCGTCCATACACCACCTGAAATGGCATAGCTTGCAAGGAAAAGTGGAAAGATATGTTGTAACAATACTCCACCCATTGAAGCCATATTCGTTGTCTATCGCCCGTAAAACAATGCAAGTACATCTCAATGGTGCGATTTACAACTTTATTATGGCCATCAGACTGCAGGTGGTAAGCCAAAGAAAAAGCCAACTTTGCTCCTGACAAACGAAATAATTCCTTCCAAAAGAGACTCGTAAAAACCGTCTCGATTAGAAACATTATCTTAGGTAACCCATGCAAACGAAAGACTTTTGTAAAAGATACATGAGCCACAGATATAGCAATGAAAGGATGAGTAAGTGCAACAAAGTGCGCATATTTGGAAAATCTACCTACAACCACCATCAAAACTGATTTCCCTTGGACCTTGGGTAATGCTTTGATAAAATCCATAGAAATATTAGCCCATACCTTTTGGGGTACCGAAAGAGGCCGTAGGAGCCCTGCAGGGTGTATGCTTCCCACTTGTTGCATTGACAAACTAGGCAATTCTGCACAAAGTCAGCCACTGCTAATTTCATTCCTTCCTAAAAGAAATCGCTACACACCCTTTACAAGGTCTTCTGGACCCCTTCGTGGGTCATGTTATGAATGCCTGAGAGGATCATTTGCACTAGGGGTGAAGTGGACAGTAAATAGACCTTCCCCTTGAAAAAGATCAAGCCATCCCTCACTTCCCAAGCAACTTCAACCTCCCTCTTTCTCTATGTTGTCCCACCGTTGTTTCAAGCCGTTCGAGACTTCCACTTCTTGTCTAAGGGTATCAAAAATGTCAGCCCGTGGCTTAGAAAGAGCAAAGATTTGGACATCCTCCTCATCACGTCAGGAAAGTGCATCTGCAAGTTGGTTGAGCTGCCCTACTTTGTACTCCCTAAAATCATTACTAATCCAATGTTTTTGAGGTGATGTGGTTAACCTCTAACAAAATTTTAGGCTGAAGTGATCAGTCCTGATGAGGAAATGCCTCCACAAAAGATATGGTCTCCCTTTCATACGCTGCAAGCTTATAATGGTGATCTGTCAATTTTCTGGTGAAAAATGCAATTGGATGGCCTTATTGTTGTAGAACCGCCCTAATACGACTACAAGAAGCATCACACTCCACCATAAACTCTTCCTCAAAATTAGGCAACCTCAAAATAGGAGCTTTAGAAAGAGCCTTCTTCAAGTTAGAGAAGGCCAAGTAGACCTCATTCCCCCATTAGTACGCATTCTTCTTCAACAGGCTAATCAAAGGTGTCACCATTTGCCCATAATTTTTTTATATATTTCTTTTAGCACCCTAATAACCCTAGGAAGCCCCTGAGAGCCTAGGTTGATTGTGGTATTGGTCACTCCACTATCGCCTTAATCTTATTTACATCCACTTTCACTCCTTCACCACGGATAACTTGACCCAAGTATGCCACCTAATTCTTCTCAAATGTGCACTTTGATTTCTTAAGAAAAAGATGGTGAGCTCACAACAATTCAAAAACTAAACACATGTGCTGAATATGATCAATTCAAGTCTTACTATATATTAAAATGTCATCAAAGAAGACTAAGACAAACTTACATAAATAAGGCCTCAACACCCCATTCATCAAATTTGGAAAAGTTGAGGGAGCGTTGGTCAACCCAAAGGGTATTACCAGGAATTCGAAATCCCCATGGTGCGGCCTGAAAGCTGTCTTCTTTATATCCCGATGATCCATTCTAATTCGATGGTAATCCTGAACGAAGAACTAACTTTCTGAAATATCGTGCTCCATGTAGCTCATCCAATAACTCATCCACTATTGGGATTGGAAACTTATCCTTTACTGTGTGATTGTTAAGCTCCCTATAGTCCACACAAAACCTCTATGTCCTATCATTTCTCCTCACTAGTAGTACCGCCGAAGAAAAGGGAGAATAACTTAGCCTTATTATTGCTTGTTGTCGCATAGCCTCACATTGCTCCTCTATCTCATCCTTTTCAAGGTTAGGATAAAGGTAAAGTCGCAACACCACCGATCCAAATCCTAACATTAAAGGAATATTGTAATTATAACTTCAACTCGACCATAACCCTAAAGGTTCCACAAACAAATCTGGAAATTCTGCCAGCAATTTTTCTATAGCGACAAAGGTGGAATATTGTCCCTTCATTATCGCTACTCTCTGTTCAACACTTGGAACTTGCCCCTTCCATTGCACCTTCTTCTAATCCTGCTCAAAACTCATTGTTAGAGACGCAAAGTCCCAGAGTATAAGGCCCAACATATGCAAACATTTAACCCCTAAAACAACATAAAAACCATCCGAGGGAATAGAATAAAGGTCAGTGGTAAAAGAATTATAATCAACTTGTAGAGTTACTGCCTTGCAGATAACTAAACTGGGCACTTTTTCTCCATTGGCCACTGCCACCTGTAGTATTGGTCGCTCCCTTATTGTAATACCAATCTTAGGTATCAGTCCCTCCTAAATGAAATTGTAGGTGCTCCCCAATTCCCACCAATAACCACATCAACCACCCAGCCACTAGTGCTCGCAATTGCATCATTTGGGAGCTTCAAATCCCACTTATAGCATGTAACAAAATTTTCAGGTCGCCGACCACCTCTTCCTCCTGCTCATTATCTGAGTTTGGCACTTCAATCCAAAAAAAACCTTTTGCACTTATGTCCCATTGAGTAAGATTCATCGTAGTTAAAACACAACCCTAGCCTTTCTTTCTACCATCTCTGCCCTTGAAAGCCCAAGGGGTTGGGGTGCTGCCTAAACTATTGGTAGTTGACCCTGCCAGTTCCCCTCCTCCACTTGCTCCTTTGATGCTTCGATTCCCAGCAGAGGCAATGTTGGTTGCAACTGATATAGGGGCTGTCCACCCAGCCAAAAATTTAGAGCTGGTTTGTGATATGCACTGTTGTTTCGTCTCTAAAGCAAGTGTCATATTCATCGCTACTCCCAAATTACCAGGCTGTTGCATCTCTACCTCAATCCGAAGCCTCTCCACCAGTCTTGTCGTAAATAAAATCACCTTTTTATGGGAGCTCAAGTTTGTAGCCCTTGCTGACAAGGGCTGAAAATGTCGTTGGTAATCTTCTACAGTTCCTGTTTGCTTAAAATTTGCCAACTCCACTATAGGATTGTTGCTCATGAGTGGTCTGAACCTAACGAAACAATGTTCTTTAAATCCTTCCAACTCCTGCTACTCTAACTGATAAAACCACAATTGCACTTCCCTCACCAAATAGAAGGCTGCCAATCCCAACTTTTCTCCCTCTTAGATTTTTTGATTCCCAAAAAATTGTTCACACCTCCTTAACCATATCAAGTGGTCTTTCGACCCATCCTAGGCCAGAAATTCAAGTTTGTAGTAGCATGGTACCAACTGACCCCCAAGCTGCCATTTGTCCTCTACTTTGAACAGTTTCGGCTCCCTTATTTACCACTACTAGAACCACCAGCATTGTCCCTTTCTGAATCATTCCCCGATCTATGGACATGGCTTGTGATCTCCTCTATCTGTTCTTTTAGTGTCTGTTGCCTATCGACCATAGTTTACATAAAAGCCTCCAATTTGCTGACTAGACTTTCTGAGTCACCCATGATAAGTGACTGATACTAAGTTGTTATATACTCTAGCATAGGACCTAGTCATGGCTCGAGACATGGGGAAATTAACCCCTTTTTCACTGGTTGTGTTCTCCCCTTCCTCTGAAGAACTTATGCCGACACAAGGAAGAGACCTATCCTCGAAAGGGTCTCGTACAGCTGCTGTTGTTTTTTAATTTGGTAGCTAAACAAAAATTACAATGGCTTTTGCTACTATAACATTCCCAACCATGATTTTTTCTTGATAAAAGTTTGCTTGCCTCTTTATTAACCGTAGCAGCCTTTAAATAGGCTTAAAGATAAATTAACAACCACCCTTAGACTTTATAACTAATTAGGACTCCTAATTAGTTACAAAGTCTAAAAATATAATCCCAATAGAAATAGGATACATAATATGTAAAAACCCTAATAGAAGAAAGAAAATCAAATAAAACAAAATAAAAGCAGACTTGTTA
>JAOTAZ010000007.1:7305029-7355997 GCA_025629785.1 Erythroxylum oxycarpum | reverse complement strand
GGAAATTGTATGGATTGGTTATGTTTTGAATGAGTTTGAATAAAGAGAAAGAGAACAGAAATGTATGAAAAAAAATTATATCAGAATTTTTCGGATTAGTCTTAGGGTTTCCAACGCGTCTCGCTTCGTTTCTCGATCAATCTTCGTTACCGGATGTCGTACATTCGTTTTCCGTTTTGCTTCGATTTGTATTCCGATTCGTGACCGTCCATCTATTTTCCGGTTTGGATCCGATCTCTTCGGAAACGGGTCTCAACATGGAAGGATGAGAAGGACGTGCTGTCAGCGCAGCTCACTACGGGGGAAGAGGAGCAGAGCAGGGTAGCTGTGGCGAAGGATAAGTTGGAGGAGGAGTGCGAAGTCTTGAAGAGGAAGATGGAGATAAACCAAGAGCTTCGCTCCAAATTCCTTTATGATTGCCACGACGTAGTCCGGGATAAATGTAGGGCTGAAGACAAGATGAAGGAGCTGCAAGGCTCCATTAAAGAGCAACGGGTGGCAGCAATCAAGCGATGGAAAGAGCGGTACCTACACGAGGAGCGCTTAGCGTTTTCTTGCGACCTAGCTCTTTCCCTCCTGAGGAATTTCCATAGTGTTTGCGTTCCTGACTGGTCCTAGGGTCCCTCATTCGAGGACTATACCGAGCCAATGCTTCCTCGTCGGCTCGGCCTTTTAATAGAGGAAATGAAGGAGATGATTGAACGAGAACGGGAGGTGATACCGGACGAGATGCTAGACCACAGCTCAGACGAGGATGAGGAGTCTGCTCACGGGGGTGCCTCTCCCGTTCCTTCAACAAATCCCGATCCCATCCCGAGTGCTTCTACTACCTCCTCCCCTTCCCCTTCCAAGCAGTTTTAATTTTGTAAAAACTCCCCCGTAGCCCATCTGGTCGGGCTTGTGACCAGAAAACATTAGGAAAATAAATAAGGATTTTTTTTATCCTTCTTTGACTTGCTAATTTTGTAAATGAAGCTTTAAATTGCCTTTAACTTTGCATAAGAGATTGCACTTTCGAATGGCATGTAACGAATTAGAGCGTTCGGCCTAAGTCGATCACGGTCGCTAGACTTGAAATAATTCAATCGAACAGTACTGAGGTCGATCGACCCAAGATTTTGATTCTTGGTGTCGCCTGGTACTAAGAATCTCGTCCTGGTAACCTAGTCGAACGTAGTCAAGACCGAGCGACCCAAGATTCTATTTTTGGAGTCATATGGTTCCAAGGATCTTGTCTTAGAAACCTAGTCGAACGAAGTCCATGGCCGAGCGATCCGAGATTCTGTTCTCGGCATCTTCTGGCTCCAAGGATCTTGTCTTCGAAACCTGGCCGAACGAAGTGTCGAGGCAGAGCGATGCCAAGATTTTGTGACTTGACATCGCCTGGTTGCAAGAATCTTGTCTTGGCAACCTGACCGAGCGTTATTGAGTGCCGGGCGATGCCAAGATTTTGTGACTTGACACTGCCTGGTTGCAAGAATCTTGTCTTAGCAACCTAGCCGAGCGTTGTCGAGTGCCGAGCGATGCCAAGATTTTGTGACTTGACATCGCCTGGTTGCAAGAATGTTGTCTTGGCAACCTAGCCGAGAGTTGTCGAGTGCCGAGCGATGCCAAGATTTTGTGAATTGACATCGCCTAGTTGCAAGAATCTTGTCTTGGCAACCTGGCCGGGCGTTGTCTAGTGCCGAGCGATGCCAAGATTTTATGACTTGACATCGCCTGGTTGCAAGAATCTTGTCTTAGCAACCTGGCCGAGTGTTGTCGAGTGCCGAGCGATGCTAAGATTTTGTGACTTGACATCGCCTGGTTACAAGAATCTTGTCTTGGCAACCTGGCCGAGCGATGCCAAGATTTTGTGACTTGACATCACCTAGTTGCAAGAATCTTATCTGGGCAACCTGGCCGGAAGTTGTCGAATGCCGAACGATGTCAAGATTTTGTGACTTGACATCGCCTGGCTGCAAGAATCTTGTCTTGACAACCTGGTTGGGCGTTGTCGAGTGCCGAGCAATGCCAAGATTTTGTGACTTGACATCGCTTGGTTGCAAGAATCTTGTCTTGGCAACTTGGTCGAGCGTTGTCAAGTGCCGAGCGATGCCAAGATTTTGTGACTTGACATCGCCTGGTTGCAAGAATCTTGTCTTAGCAACTAGTCGAGCGTTGTCGAGGGCCGAGTGATGTGTTGAGACAATCAGTATGTCTTTCGTTCTAGGGCATTTTAGTGAGACTCTTTTTGCCGAGAAATTTGAAAACTCTTTATTATTGATGACGAGGGCGTGGGCCATTAAAAAACCTGACTAGTAGGGCCAGGAAAAAGGTACCCAAAAAAGGGTGCATCTTCAAAAGCATAAGCAATAACAAAGTACGCAACAAAGAAACAAATGGACTAAAATAAAGCTTATCTACTGGTGGAACGCCCTCGGGTTTTTGCCGCTCGTATCGCGTAGGAGGTAGGAGCCATGTCTGGCTTGTTTGACCACCCGAACGGGTCCTTCCAATGTCTGACCGATCTTCCCAGGGTGTTTTCCAGTCGTTTCAACCTTTCTCAAAACATCACCACCAATCCTTACATCGCTCGGCCTTTCCCTTTTATCGTAAAACCTTGTTTCTTCCTCAGCTCTTACACCCAAAGAACTTGTTAAAACTACTGCTCCCTCAAGGGTTCTCGTTTCTGCCAAGTAGCATTCCCTAGCGATTCTCTGTTGACCCATGACTTTGCCAATGCCATGGGAGGTTGGAAACTTCATTGCTTGATAGTAAGTTGAGATGATTGCTCTGAGGGCATTTTGTGTGGCTCTTCTGATTATTGCATTGTAAGCCCCTACAAACTCTACAACCAAAAATTCAACATCCTTCTCTACCTGGCATGGCTTTTGTACGAACTTTACCTGCAAGGAGACTCGGGCAAACGGATAAGCCGATGCTCCTGTCACTCCTTTAATGAGTCCATCGATTGATAATAGTCGGTCCTCCGATATCTCCATCTGTTTAAATGCATCGTAATAGAGTAGGTCGATCGAGTTGCTGTGTCAATCATTACTCGTTTTACTCACTACCCCTCATGTTTAGAGTGACCATTAGCGCATCATCATTAGGACAGCTGACACCATCTAGATCAGACTCATCGAATGAAATTATTCCATCGTTTTGCTACTTTTTCTTGGCCGACAAGTCTTCAATGACCTGTTTGGCATATCTTTTTCTACCTTTAGCGGTCGACCCTCCTGCTGCACTACCCCCAAAGATCATGTTAATGACTCTAACCGATCGGTCATCTTATCGTTCGGTATTTCTATCATCTCTTGCCCTGGATTGTGCCCTCGTGTCTCGTCGATTGTCAGTATTCTTGCTCTACCTCCCCCACCGTTCCTGTCATTCTGTCCCCAAGACCTTCGCCAATTGTTGGACCGATCGGTCCTACCCTCATTATCTCGATCGGCATTGTTTCTGTACTTCAAAAATCTACGCAACCTTCCCCTTTGGATAAGGAGTTCGATTTCTCTTTTTAAATCCCAACAATTTTTCGTATCATGGCCGACATCTCTATGGAAACGACAGTAGAAAGAAGGATTCCTCCTATCTAGAGGAGTTCGCAATGCATCGGGTTCTCTGAAGGGTTCTCTTTCAGCTCTCATGACCTCCAATACTTCTGCATATCGCCTGTTGAGTGGGTTGAAGGACTCGCGTCGTTGATCCTGTCTGTCGGTCGATTTTCTCCAACTAGATCTATCCCTCTGCCATTTGTGTGAATCTTCGGTTTTACCGCTCGGCACTCGATCGTCTGCTCTATGCTTTGTATTTTTCAATACTTCCTCCAGCTGAATATATTTATCGGCTCGATTTCTTATCTCCTGAATAAATCGGGGCTGGTTGAGGGCCAATGACTTCTTAAATTCCTCATCCCTCGTGTTACTCATAAGGACGGCCAGCATGGATGAGCAGGTGAGATTAGGGACCTCCACGGCTTCATTATTGAACCGTGTGATGAACTCCCGCAAGCTTTCGTTCCTTCCCTGGGTCAACTGCATCACCTCCAGAGCGGTCTTCTGTGGTCGCTTACTGGTAGCAAACTGATTGAGGAATAACAACTTAAAATCCTCGAAGCAAGTGATGCAATATGGAGGTAGATTATTGAACCATCTTCGGGCTCCTTCTTGAAAGGCAATACAGAATGCTTTACATTGAATTGCATCAGGGACGCAATGCAGGTTCATCATCGATTGGAAGTACTGCAGATAATCTAGGGGGTCGGTCTTTCCAGTATATTTCTCAAGCGTCATTATTTTGGTGCCGACTGCAGGGAGACTATCCAGGATCTCCGGAATGAAAGAAGAATTATACTATATGGACACTCATCCCGGGGCAGGAATTCATGACCAGATTGACTCGATCGTCCACGATTTTTTCTAGGGCTTCAGCAGAGTGGTGGTCGGCCGTCACACCAATATGTTGAGCGGGGGCCTGTTGTTGTTCTGGTTGAGACTGTAGGATTTGGCGAATCAATAGATCAACCGCTTCCCCTATCTATTTCAGGGTGAGTGAGTTTTGCGGTGGTGCAGGAGGATTTGCATCCAGGGGGCGTTGGGAATTGGGGTACGAATTGACCTCGGCGTCGTCTTCCAAGGCTATGCTTTGTTCTTCTTGATTTTGATTGTGAATTTGTGGTTGATCATTCGAACGCGAGGATTGAGTAAGGGAATCATGATGCAGTGTCGGGTGAGCGACGGGTAACTGCAAACCCATCCGTTGCATCGCAAGAGCCGTGACGGCGGCTATATCAGGATTGGCTACTGCCGCCTGACTGACCTGTGTGTTTCTAGACGTGGTGCCCTGATGTCGGGCCCCACGGTAGGTGCCAACTGGTTCAGCCAGATTTTGCTGAGGCTGAACGTTATCGCATGGATCCATAATTCTATGTGATCTCAGCTGCTGAATATCTACAAAACAAATAAAGGCACGCCTGGGGTTGGTTCCCGAAAGGCCCCTCCAACGCTCAAGTTAGTCTTTTGTGGAAGTTTTTGTTGTTGAGAACAGAGAAAAAGCTAGGGTTGTAATCTCGTACTTGTATCATGGTAGAATAGTACCTTATATATGGCATGGACGTTAGGTTTAGGTCTTTACGTTTGCATGGGAGACTAACTCCTGTGAATGGGTCGTAGATGTGTGGACCTGGGCCTGGGCCTAGCAAAGCCGACCCAACCAAGATGTAAATAACTTAAAGGTGTCTTTTTATAATTAAGACTTTTTTAAGACACCTTGTAAAAAATTAAAAATATATATATATTTCTACTAGACCTTATTTATAGCTTTAAATAAGGTCTAACATAAAACAAAAGTTTGGAATAATATAATAGTCTATGATTCAAAATAAAAAATATAAAAATTGGTATGATTTATTAAAAGCTTTAATAACTGATTAAAATATACTCCAAAAGGATCTTTTTGTTGTTCTTCGTACTTCTAACATTTTTAAGGTCTCCTCTTATGTTTTTTTTAGATCTTCCTCTTCACTTTTGCCACTTAATTTTTCTTTTTTAAATTTGAGATTTGGAAAATAATAAATAGGCATCAACATAAGCACGTGTTGATAAAATTTGAGATTTGGAAAGTAATAAATAGGCATCAACATAAGCATGTGTTGATGGCCATGTACTTTAGACAAATATGCAAGTGTGTTGATGGCCATGTGCTTTACACAAATATGCAAATCCCTTATCTAGCAAATACATAAATAAAGCTATTTACTATCAACACACCCTACTAATCACTCAACACTAGCTTGTTCCTCATGAACAAAGGCGTGTTATGCAGAAATCAATCAACACATCCTCAAACTCTTCAAACATGAGCCTTACTTGCCATACACTCCACAACTTAGTCAAAACCACTCTAAATTACTCTAAACTTACTCAAAAACACTTTTTTTTTATTTTCTTGTCTACCTTTTTCTTTAGCTAATCATTCTCATGAAAAGATACTAACAATGCTATTTATTCAATTGGCCTAAACTTATAAATAAATGTGGCAAATTTCTAGGATGAACGAACTAACATCATATCCTAATTAACATGCATATTTAACCAAAGCAACCTAGAACACTAATTTCAAAAGCTAATAAATTTTAGCAACCTAAAAGACTATGTTCAAAGCTAAATCGATTATGTTGATTTCTAGCCATTGACACATTCACACAAGTCACATCATATAGACCTAAACAAAACTAACATATAATATGCAAAATTTACACTCAAATGCAACCTCGTCACACTTAGACAACACATTGTCCTCAATGTGAGAAGGACAAATAATATACAAAGTGGGAATCAAAATAAAAATAAGACAAAAACATAAGAACAAAATAAAGACATAAATGAGAAGATAAGGTTAGAGCATAAGAACCTATCATGGTGATTGAGGTGGTGATGGCGATGGTGTCGAAGGTAAAATCTTCACGCCTTGAGCAGCGAAGCATTTGTGCATGCTTCATATATCTCGACATTACCTCCGTTGCTTCTTCGCGATTTCCTTCAACACCTTGACATTATTTGCTATAGCTTTGTTAGTGTTTGAAATAGCTTCCATTACCTCTCCCGTCCAGCTGTCTCTTTCGCTCATGACTCTTTGTTTGTTGATTCCTCCTCTACTTGTGGTGGCACCGAGCTTAAACTAGCTTGTCCCACCCTGGTCTTAACATGAGATTTTGCGTTAATGTCTCGAAGCTCCATATCGTGGGACTTCAAGATCTCAAGTCTTGTCAGGTGACAAGTGTTAAGAAACTCAGGAAGAAGTACGGTTAGTCCATCACAATTGACACCATAATACTCCGCAATAGTTGTAACCAAATACCCTATACCCAGATTATTGCTTCTCTTTTTCGGAGTAGCAATAATAACGTTAAAGATGTGGGTGAAGGTGCAAACTTGGACGCTATGATCCACGCACCACAATAGGAAAAGTTCCATGATCGAACACTTATTGATTTCAATTTTGTCAAACATTATTTGACACATAAACTTGTGTAATAGCAACTGCTTGGGACTACGAATTTTGTTATTGTGGGCATTTTTAGAGACAAAATTCTCCAACCCAGTCAGTTCAATCTAATAACATGTGGCACAAAAGTTATTATGCTAGTCTACTATGTTGATTAAGGGAAATCACTAATTTCAAACAATATCTCGTATTTGAACTCATATGGTTGACCCTGCAATCGAAACTATAGATCCTTAAGGTCACTAAGCTCATATTGGAGGGAGGTGAAGAATTCTAGGGTAAGTTTTTTGAATATGACATAATTAAAGATCAAGAATTTTTCCCAATGAATTCTTCCCCCTAAACTTTCAACTCGTTCTCTCAAACTAATACTTTCTAATATGTCAAAATCCAAATATCAAGGCACAATAATTCTTTTTAGACTAAGGGTTTCGAAGTATTTTCCTTACTCTTTTAAGTAAATTGAAAAGGGTGCTCCCTTCTCTGCAATCCAGCTCCTTTGTCCCTTCCTCGACACTTGTACCTTGCCCTTCAGTTGAGTGCGCTTGACCATTTGCTTAATTTTTGGTCCCATTGGAATGAGAGGCGTGATGAGTTAGAGAGAGATAGAGACTTTAAGGATGGTTGTAAAAAGAATTAAGAGGGAATTGGCTTCTTGAGTTTAGAGAGAGAAACAGAGAATGAGATGTGTATGAAAAATGAGAGTAAGTGTAAATATATAGGTTGGGGGTAAGAGATGTAAAATTGGGAGAAAATTGCATGAAATTCATGTACGACACAATTACCCCGTCACAAGACACAATTGTGGCCTTGGAAATTTTTGCATTCCTCTCGATTTTCGCTTCTTTTCCTCGTTTCTCTCTCGAAGTCCTTCCATACCTTATAATTGCATCATCACCTAATTGTTTCCCTTATCGAACCATTCTCATCCATTATGAAAAGAAGAAAAGTAAGAATTCCAAAGTTCTACTTATGTTTGATCTCTTCTAGGCGTTCAACTCATTTCAAAATCATACACAGACAGAATTGGAAACCTAATCTAATAACAAAGATGGACAATTAAAGATTGAAAATCATAGGTTATCTCTCATGCAACGCTTTGTTTATCGTCGCTAGCTCGATGTTCTTTGTTTGTTCATAGTAGTTCAAATGGTTCATGTAATGGTAGCGCTATTATAACTCTCATGAATTGTACTCGAGCTACCAAACTATGCTTCTCACCACCTTTAATTTCCATTTTCTTCTTCTTTCGAGTTATGGTCGTTCTAATGAGTCCTTATAAGTATAACCTTGCTCAACGTCTTCTTAAGATTCATTTCTCTTTATCACATTCACATATTTGAGAGAATTGTTTTTAATATTAGACACTTTAAATGACACCTTGTCATCCCCCACCCTCATAGTCAATATGGCCCCATCAACATCTATGATAAATTGGGCAGTGGCAAAAAATGGTCTCCCTAGGATAATAGGTGTCTCCACATCTTCTTCTATGTCTAAGAGTACAAAATATGTGGGAAAAGTGAACCTGTCGACCTAACTAGAACATCCTTGACTACACCTCTAAGCTGGTGGATTGATCTATCAATTATCTGAACACTTATTATGGTGAGTGTTGTTTCACCTAACTCCATTTTCTTATACAAGGTATAAGGTATCAAACTTATAATAGCTCCTAGATCTGCAAATGGCTTATCCATTATAACACTACCAATAGTGCATGGGATGTAAGATATTCGGGATCATCTTACTTTTGAGGTAGTATTACTTCAATGGAGTTCTTTGTGTCTAACAATTCACTCTCCAACTTCCCTTTTATAGATTCCGCTAAAGTAAGTTGCACTTTTAATTGCTACATTATATCCAAAACTTCATTGAAGTAAGCACAAATATCCAATTCATAGGCTAGATAATAGAAGAAGAGTAATTAATAGTCTTTACTATCTTCGTGAGATTGACTTGTACTTGCTTGTGCTAGCTATAGCTACGTCGTGCACTTGTGATTAATTAAAATATTGGTATATAATTGACCAATAAAGCTTTTAGTGTCGATATCGAGGATGGTAATATTAGGAAAGCCTAGATTCTATTAATCTAACCATTATTTTTTATTTATTTTTATTGTATCCATTTGTATTATTGGGATATTCATTTAATTATATCTTTAACTTCTTTACTTTGACTTTGAGTTTGTGACTTATTGTTAGGTTATTGAGATTTAACATTATAGCCACAACTCACAATAGATAGATGGAGCAGTCAGTACTCTTATTGGAGCTATGATGAGTCTTCTCAATATTTAACATCACCATATTGGAAAGAGCTAGTTCCTTACATGTTTTTGAGAGCTAAACTGATGTCCATACGGTGTTGCAATATTTTTGGGAGTAATTACTACAATCATGAATGTTAGGAACCAACCTACTTATAGGAGCAACCAAAAATGTACAACCAAACTCAAGGTGCATCATACAAGAATGTGTATAATTTAAAGTGGACCAAACATTATGTGTATGGATGGAATGACTATGCTCCAACTGAATATGTACAACAAGAGCAACAATACAAAAGTATTATAGATTTATTAGTAGAATACCTCGCCAATAGTCTAGCGAGTCGACTTGAATTTAAGGAGAGATTTTCTTCACCTGAATATGATGAGAATAATACCTCGTACTATTTATGCTCCCCCAAGTGTTAAAGTGAAGAAGAGATGAAGATCGATTTTATGAATAAAGATGCATTTCAAGAAGGAGAGGATGTAACTACTGCTCTAAAAGATATTATGACCAGCTTTATTTAAGAATCAAACATAAGGTATTAGAGGATAGTGGCCTGTTTACAAAACATGGTGAATCGGGTGAACCAGTTGGAGAACATATTATCTAATGAATTGTAAGGGAGTTTGCCTAGTACTATTAAAACATATCCTAAAGATCATGGAAAGGCAATCACCCTTAAGAGTGGAAAGGAGCTTCCAGAAGAAGAAGACAAAGAAGAAGAGGTAGCCTTTGTCCAAGAAGAGGAAATAGAGGAGTTGCAAGATATAATTGAAGAAGAAGACGAGCCAGAAACCTTTGTCCAAGAAGAAGAAGAAAAAGAGTGGACAAAAGTGGTTGAGGAAGAACTAGAAAATGAACAAAAAATAAGTAAACTACTGATTAGTCATTAGTAGTCACCTTAAGTACGAAAGGTTCCCACTTCCTCCAAGATAAGCTATATGTGTCGACAGATGATTCAGGAAGTTTTGATATCCCTAATTTTATTAATAGTTTGTCATTACAAGGTGCATTAATATAGTTAATAAGATTAATTATGCTCTTATCATTATCTTTCAACATGTGGTTTGCTTATAAGCTACAAATCTGCTATATGGAGCAACGGGTAGAAGCAAGTCATTTATCATAGATCTGGAATGATGGTAAACATGTAGGGTACATCGAGCTAATGACGTTAAATAAGGGTTACATGGGAGGCAACCCATGAATTATGATAGGTTTTATTTTAAATTTAATGCTATTTCTAGTTTCATATTTCATTTTTATCTTCTTTATTATTATTTTTATCTTCTTTTATCTTTTTATCCTTTTTATTTATATTTTGCTAAGATGTTGGTATCTAGTATCGGATGGACAATCCTAAAATCAGAAATCAGACAAAGTGTATTTCTTAGGGAAGTACCAACCTCCACGTCTCACTTAACATATGTGCTTATATTGTGTACATTAAGGACAATGTACAATTTTAAGTATAGGGAAGGGATTAATGATTTTAATGAAATTCTTAAGCTTATTATAATCTTTGTTATTAAACTTTATTAACTGATATTTTGAATTACTTAAAATTTGTCCATCAATACTTTATTTCATTATTGAATATTGATTTGAATTGGTATGCAAAAGGATGATAGTTAGAATAAACTTCTTTTATAAGTCATTTTGTTAGTAATTATTAAAATAGTCAAGTTAAATGAAAATTGCATATTATTTACACACATAAAACTATCTTTTTCATGAGCTTTTGAGCCTAAGAACAAAATTTTCAAAAAAATTAAGCTATGATATTCTTTCCGATGTGTTATCATACATAGTTGAATAATTCTAGAACTACTTTTATTATTCATATTGAGACCATATTTTGTTCAATTAGAAGCATTGGAATAATGAAAGGCACTTAGATTCAACAATTTGTTTAAGACAATTTCTTTGATAATTACCTTACCCATAATTTTTCCTTTTAGAGTAAATTTAACCCTTAGCACATAGAAAATCTCTCTCTAGACTTTCTCTCTATCCGCTTTTACGCATTTGTCCTTGAGTGTTTCCATTTTTGGAAACTAATCTCCCGCCTCTAGTAAGTTTTTATCCTGGAATAGTGCTTTTTCTTCGATAGATGAGGTTCCCTTCTACCAAGAGGACCTTTTGGATGTTTGGAATATAGCGAAAGAGGGGCTTCCCTTCCCTTCTAACTTGAATTTGGAAGAATTCCTAGAACTAACCAGATCTCTAAATGGGAAGAAATAAAGAGAAAATTTTGCTACAATAATCTACGAAGAGAGTGTCAAAACTAATTCTAAGCAGCTTAAGGGGGCTTCGAAAAATAAACTACACATTCAGTGTAACAAAGGATAATTGAAACATTTTCAAAATGTTGTGAAAGAGGGAGTGTTTACACCTCTTATTGAGCTTCTAAAAGTTGGTGCAAATGCATGGTCCTTGGCTTTAGTGGGTTTCTTTTGCAATAAAAGGCTTCTTTTTCTATTTTACATGCTTAGGTTACAACCAAGCGGGCAGAAAGGGACTGGAGAAAGTAATGGTAATGGATGATGATTCATTTCTCTTCAAATTCATGAATAAGTGTTGCTTAAATGAGATTATTGGAAGGCCAACCTATGTTCATTCAAAGATGGAAGCCAAGTTAAGAATTTTACAGAGGCAACATTGATGTCTTTCCTTTATGGGTCACTTTCCATAATGTGCCTCTTGAATTTTGGATAATTAAAGGCTTAAGATATCTAACAGGCTCACTAGGAAAACCTATTTGTATGGACTCTCAAATTGCTAATATGAAGCAAATATGTTTTGCAAAAATTTGCATTAAGATAAAAAGGAATTTTGAATTGCCAGATAAGTTGTCAATTATGAAGCTTGGAGATGATGGGGAACCCAAAAAGTTTGAAGTACCCAAAACCTATCCATGGAAACCTTATTTAGTGAGAAAATTATGGAAACCAACTGGGAACCTATTCAAAACAGGTTAGGATGATGAGCATATGGGTTGATAACTTTAGACAACTCAAAAGAACCTAATTAGGACAAACTAGTGGAAGTTGATGGTGTTATGGACTTGACTAAAACTTAACTTGCTTATATGCTAGAAATTGAGCACACTCATGTTAATCCTAAAGAACGAAAAGAAAAGGAGGCAAACAATCAGATTGTAAAGGTGATTAACTATAAAAATGAGTTCCCAGTTTAAACTAAAGCATTAGAGATCCCTATTGAAACTAAAGATTCAACAACTAACTCAAAGCGAATATTAGCTACAAGAAAGGCTAGGAATAAATCCACAGGGGCAACACCCCCTGATGATTTTGGTATGGATTGTTAGAGGGTTCACTGAACCTATTAAAAAATCAATGGTAAGGGCGATTATTTTGGAGAAGAAGTCGTACTTAGTAGGGCTTTTAGAAACAAAAATAAAATCACCTCATATGCCAAGTGTTTCAAAATTTTTGGGTGTAGAATGGGAAACTATATCTAATCACACTTCAAATTACAAGGGTTGAATCCTACGCCTTTATAATTCAAACAAAATCTCAATGCAAGTGGGAGGAGAAAATGATTAGTTTATCCATTTGAAATGTAAGCTGGTAAGTTTAAACTCAAATTTTGATATCACATTAGTATATGCTTATAATTTTCAATTTCAAAGAGAAATCCTTTGGAATAATTTGTAGACCGTTGAAGCTACTATTGACAACCATTGGATGTTAGTTAGTCATTACAATTGTATACTCTTAGATCATAAAGTAGAGGGAGGCAAGGGCTTCCATACTACTATAGGGAGAGAGTTAGCTCACCTGTTTTAGAAAAAAAAAATACTAATCTTAGATTTAGTGGGAGGTTGTTTACTTGGTCTAATAAATAACAAGGACACATGTTGATAAGAAAATAACTTGACCATGCATTAGTCAACCAAGATTGGCTAATCTTGCACTCACATTCTTATATTGGTGAATGTTTCTTTTTAGATCACTCTTTCATAGTCATCTAGAATATCCAAGCTATTAAGATTTCAAGGGTATCTTTTAAATTCTTTAAAGGGCTTACGCAACAAAAAGGCTTCTTGAAACATTGGATACCTATTAGTACCAGAATGTGAATGGTTACAAATCTTTTTAGCTGATGCAAAAACTGAAAAGGGTAAAAACAAGCTATCAAAAATTTTACTAATTCTCATACTGAACAGATAAGGGAGACCTAACAAAAGTTAAGAGAGGCTCAAAATGTTTGTTACCAATTCCTATATAATAATCATTTAAAGAAAATTGGAGCCCAGAGACTTAGAGAACATCTAGAGGCCCTCAATATACACAACTCCATCTTGTAGAAAAAAGCTTGTATGACGTAGTTAAAAGATGGGAACTCAAATACTAAAGTTTTCCATGCTTTCCTATTATTAAAGAGAAATAAGAACAAGATTGTAGAGCTCAAAGACAATTCTAGTAACTCTATCAATGATCAATCCTCTTTATTAAAGCTCATTAGAGGTTTTTTAATGCAATTGATGGGTGTAGTCCAGAACTTAGATTATGCTCAAAATATAAAAAGTTTCTTTGATGTTCCTTTAACCCAAGATATAAAAGAGCTTTTAATAACCCCATTTACAATCCTAGAAATAAAAAATGTGATGTTTGGTTTGCACCCGTCTAAAGCACCAGGGCCTGATGGGTTCATTGCTTGATTTTTTTCAATAAACCTAGGAGATAACTGACAATTTGTTCACAAAAATAGTACAAGAGTGCTTTTCCTCTTGCAATATGTTAAAGGAGATTAACCACACTTACATCTTCCTAGTTCCTAAGAAACTTAATCCTGCTTCCTTTGTGGATTATTGGACAATTTCATGCTACAAAATGATTTACAGAGTAATTGTTGAGCTTCTTACTAATAGGCTGAAAATAGCTTTAAAGATAATGGTGAATTTAGCACAAAGTGCTTTCATTGAGGGGAGATCCATAAGAGATAACATGCTCCATTTCTCAAGATCTCGTTAAGCGCATCTTAGTGTGTGAGATGTATTTGCCAATGCAATGGGTCAAATGAAATCTAGCATCAACTCAATATCAAACACAACTAGGCAGATAAAAGAGAATCAACAAGATCACAAGTGGACATATATGAGACTTCATATATTTAAGCTCAAAGTTCTACATAAACAAATCCATAATATATTTCATTGTTCAACACTTGATTAAACTCTAATCAAGCAAATCTGACTACAAAGCAATAAACCCTAACTCAGAAGTTCATAACAATGCATTAGACAATGTAAACTACTAATCCAAATAACACATTAAATATCCAACATTTGATTAAAGTATAATCAAGTAGCTTCACTACAAGTTACAAATCCTAGATTTAGGCATTCATAAATCATAGCTAAACTAAAAATTAAGCTACTCCCCTTCAAAGCCCGGTAAACTCCAGCTGTCACTACATCTTTAGGAGAAAAGAAATGCCTAACCACACATTATAACCGGAAGCTTCACAACTAGGAATGAATCCAAGCTACCCATGATAGAAGTCGACGGTGAAAATGGAAAATAAAACCTATGCAAAAATTTGTCCCTAGGGAACCCTAGGTGGTGAGGTTGTGAGTGTTTTTTGTGTTCTCCTCTGCCTGCCGAATGTCTTCTGTCCA
Source organism: Erythroxylum oxycarpum (assembly GCA_025629785.1). Classification (NCBI taxonomy): domain Eukaryota; kingdom Viridiplantae; phylum Streptophyta; class Magnoliopsida; order Malpighiales; family Erythroxylaceae; genus Erythroxylum; species Erythroxylum oxycarpum. The sequence goes on along the minus strand of JAOTAZ010000007.1, from coordinate 7,341,078 downwards.
AAGAATGAACCTCGTAACCTAATTCGACAAGTTTTTAAAGGATAGGTCGCGGGTCGGGTCAGTACAGTGAGAGAACTTTCCAATTAAAGTCCGGGCACCTGACTTCTCGCTGCGACAAGGGAGGAGCTGCACCGCAACGTGTACTTCTTGGATTGCTTGCCGCGACGGAACAATTAATCAATGCTGCGGCGCGTTGTTGCCTGATGATGCGCTGCGATGAGATAAGTAGTTTTCACTGCGACGTCCCTTCTTCTCGTTGTGCCGCGACGTGCGTTGAGGACCTCACGCCTTGTTAACTCTTCTGATCTTTTGACTCTTTTTTTCTACAATATAAAATAACAATTTGCAGTATCAATTGTCTTTAGAAAAAATATAATGCAATTAATGTCAATGTACAACAATTTTACTAACAAATTGCATAAAATGTAAGCTCACTATAAAAGACTAATTTAAGCACAAAATCACTAAGTAAGAGTCAAAAAGTATGTTAAAAACTATGAAAGTGAAGCTAATTTATATGATAAATTTGGGCTCAATCAGAGTACTATCCTCTTTTCTTAAGAAGTGAAATATACCAACTAGCCAACATAGTTCCTCTTAATGCTAGAGTATCCTCACTAATGCATGATAGAAGATGAAGTGACAATTTTAAAGGATTCAACTTCCTAATTGAATACTTTTTTTAGATCACCCACTGGTATAGTAAGGATAGTGTCATTTGGAAACTAGATTCAATAGGAATATTCACGAACAAGTCAAGCTAAAAGCATTACAAACTAAAGGAGAGAATGTACCCTGGTTCAACCACCTACGGAAGAACTCCTTAAACCCAAAAACATTAGTGTTCGCTTGACTAGTTATCAAGAACAGGATCAGAACCAAGAACAAATGGTTTGGCTCATTTTACCAAATATATGTTTTATGCAACGAAGTAGAAGAAGAAAGGGAAAAATTGTTTTTCCAATATAGATATTCCAAAGCTATGTTTAGTAAAATCTTGCATTTAATATTAAATTATTATTCTTCATACGAATTGCGAATAACTCTAAATTGGATTAGATGTATTGTAAAGAAACATGTGCAAGATGGAGCAATTTATAAAACAACTTTTACAATAACATTCTATTCCTTATGGAAAGAAAGAAACAAGAGGATCTATAGAGGTAAGGAGGTAAGCAAGCATCAATTAGCTGAAGAAATCATAAATTGGATTCAAGCCATAATTGTTGCAAAATCTGCTTACTATGTCGTATATACTAGAATTAGAAATAGATGGAACTTGTAACTTTTGAAATGTAATTTAGTCATTTGTACAATTTTTGTGAACTAATTATAATATTGGGGTAACTTTGCTATGGCTAATGGAAACTTTATTTAATTTCCAATAAAAGTTTGAGCCTTAGTCGTTTTCATTTACTATAACCCAAATTATTAACCTTTATCCTATTTTTTAAAGCTTTTTTATTGTTTTGAACTTGAAGGTTATTTATAGCACTTAAATGTTTGAAACTTGAAATTTTGAAAGGTCTAATATATCTTTAATTGTGGTACATGATGAATTCTTGAAATTATTTTTATTAAAAAAAGAAAAGAAAAGCGATAATAGAAAAAGAAGAAAAGTATATATTACTAATGGATTTACAATGTAAGGACCTGTGTGTATTGTAAACAAGTTTTTTGTAATGTCTCTTTAGTAAAGTTTGTTCAATAAACCCTTTTTATTAACCTAATCACACTATACCTAAGCCCCATTACAACCTTATATAGACCTTTTAATTTTTGTTTCTAGTTTACATATAAGTGATGGATATGTGATAATATTGCAAGTTTATGGTAAGAGTTCTACTATGCATTGATTTAAGAGTTTGATACTTTTTACCCTAAACACTTAAGTGCATTGAGTGAAATCTTGGTGAGGTTGTAAAGGTTTATGTTTTTTATTTCAATGAGACTATGATGTGATTACTATTAACATTGACTTATAAAGTTAGTTTTAGGATAACTTGACTCCAATTGCATGTTAATTTGATTAACATTGTATTATGATTTAGAGTATGAATGGACAAATTAAGCTTAATAAAGGGTAGATGTTGTAAAATTAATACTTTAGATTATAATTTGCTTGAGGACAAGAAAAAGATTAAGTGTAAAGATGTTTGATAGATGTGTATTTGACTATAATTATTCACCCATATTTGATGAATTTTGCTTAGTATTTTATAGTTTTGTTGTATTCTTGATACTCAATTCTCTCCAAGTACATTTATAGGTTATAATTGCCTTTACTGATTAAAAGGATACAAATTCAGATGAAATCGTGATATAAAACAAAGATTTGAAGAATCTTGGACATAAACGACCATGTATATGACAGTGTAAGCCTTTGTGAATGTGTAAAGTCACATTTTGGGGTGTTTTTGGAGTCATAAGTGACCGTGTACGTCACAATCACTACAAAAGGACAAAAACAAAGGTAAACATAAAAGAGTAGACTTTTGGAGTAGATTCCAGATGTAGGAAGGTTATAAAAGGGATTATATTGATTCAAAGACGTGAAGAACATGAAGAAATCATCAAAAGATCAAATAGATTACAACATCAAACCTCAAACTTGCAAGAATATTCAATAAAAGAGAAGGGAAGATTTAGAATTATGATTCCTTTGTTTTCTATTTATTTTTCTTTATGATTATCTCTGATTTTGTTTTCAATTATCTGTAACTAAACGTACTTAGTGTCTAAGTGTGATGAACCCTAGTTGGGATGACAATATATCATGATTTTTGTACTTAATGCAATTATTTTGATTAATCTATTATGATTCAATTATGTGTTTTATACATGTTCTAATAGATTCATGATATTAGTACATAATCTGATTTCATATCATTGAGATTAAGAAATCTTGTGTATGAATAGATCTACTATAATTGAAAAGAGTTGATTGCAAACCTAGAGGTAGGTCAATATAAATCCTTTTAATTAAGGTTAAACCTAATGGTGGAATTCATAAATTAATAATGCAATCCTAGGAACTTTAACTAGAAAGAATTCAGTTAATCACCCTATAGATTAGTTGTTAAAAGTCTTAAGAGAGACATAAGATAGGAATTTTCACAGTCCAATAATCAATAAAATAATTTCATGATAGAAGGTTAATCATTTAATGATATTTGAGGAGATTTATCACCTAGACATTAATATTTGATATTGAGTTTTTCAAGGAATTAATATTTGATATTGATTTTTTCAAGGAATTTCCTTAGTCTTCTACATTCATTATTGTTTTGTATTTTATTTTATTTTAAGTTTTAGTTTTAATTAAAAATCAAATATCCAATTCATATGTTAGATAATAGGAGAAGAGTAATTATTAGTATTTAGTGTCTTCGTAGGATCGACTCGTGCTTGCCTATGCTAGCTACAACTATGTTATTCACTTTCGGTTAATTCAAATATTAGTATAGACATGACCAATTAAGAAATATGGAAGCTAGTGAATTGGAGATCTATAATAAGGCTCTTTAGAATCATCATTATGTGAAAAGCTAGGATCACTTGGCTAAAGGAGGGTGACTTCAACACTAAATTCTTCCATAATTCTGTTCTCGTGAAGAGAAACACTAACAAGATCAATGGTCTTATGAATGTTGATAATCAAATGATGACTGACAGATCCTCTATGAAGGATATGATTTTCAAATACTTTTAGAATTTGCAAAGAGTTATTAGTCATTATGATCTTTCTAGTTTGCAGGATCTGGTAAAGTTAATTGGTGCTCCTAATTCTTTATCCCAAGATGCTTTTTTAAAGCTCTAACAACTATTTACACCACAAGAAGTCAAATCAATGCAATTCATTCTCAATCCTTTGAAGGCTCCAAATCTAGCTGGATTTGATGCCCAGTTTTTTCAAACTACGTAGCAAATCATAGGCAATCTGCTTTTTAAAACTGTCTTAGAATTTCTGAACTTTGGTAGAATTTGACGGAGATTAATGCTTCTTACATATATTTGATTCCTAAAATAGATTTCTCTAAAGCTTTTGATAGACTTTATTGGAAATTCATCTTAACCAACCTAGAATGGTTTGGTTTCCCCAATTTCCTCATTAATTGGATTTACTCTTGTATCTCTACCCCCGTATAAAGTATTCTTATCAATGGTATCCCTACTAAACAATTCAAGGGGTCTAATGGAATAAGGCAAGGAGATCCTCTTTCTCCTTACCTTTTTTTCATCTCTATGGAAATACTAAACAAGATTCTATGCCTCAATACTTCTAGATGTGTGGATTTTAGCTTCCATCACAAATGCAAGAGATTAAATACTAAACAAGATTCTATGCCTCAATACTTCTAGATGTGTGGATTTTAGCTTCCATCACAAATGCAAGAGATTTCTCTTACCCATTTGTGTTTTGCAGATGACCTTTTACTTTTCTATAAAGCAATTCATTCTTCCATTTCTACTTTGCATCATTCTCTTATTGTTTTTTGTAGTTCTTTTAGTTTAAGTAGCAACTTGCTAAGAGCAAAACTTATTTCTCCTTTGATATAAGCAACACTAAACAACTTAAGCAAATATTTGGTTTGAATATCTATAGCCTACCCTTCAAATATCTTGGGGTTCCCATATATTCTAGAAAGCTAAAATTTCAAGATTGTTTGATGATCTTAAAGAAGTACAGGAAAATGAATAACTTTTAGCAGAATCAAGCATTTTCACATATTGGAAGAGTAAAACTTATCATTTCTATGTTGAATAATCTGCACACACATTGGAGCTCACACTTATCTTGACAAAAAGGATCAACAAGGAGATTGAAAAATGTATTAAAAACCTTCTTTGGTCTAGCAAGAGTGACAACTCAAGAGGTACTAAAATTAAATGGGAACAATTATGTTAGAGAAAACATGAAGGGGGACTTGGTTTCACTTTAATCCAAACATTTCAAACAATACAAGTGGACAAAATGATTTAGAGGCTATTTAAAGACAAGAAATCTATTTGGAGCAAATGGATGAATACGTTTTACCGTAAAAAATCTAGTTTATGGCAAATTTTTGAAAGAAAAGAGCACTCTTAGCCATTCATTCAAATATTAAGAAAGAGATAAGTTTGTGTATCCTTTCATCAAAATCCATGTGGAGAATGGTGACAATACATGGTTTTGGTTTGACAATTGGACCTCTTTAATCCCTCTTTGTTTAAGAAATGATATTTCAAATCTTACTAATACAATCTTTACTCAAGCTTAAATCAGCTGTGCTATTGATCACAATTCCTTATATTTATTTTTAGGAATCGTGGCCCCACAGGCCACGATCATGGCTGGCTGAAGGGGTCTCTGTCATGATCAGTCTATGTAATATGGATGGAGAGGAATCAAAGATTGTTAAACAAGATCAAAACTGACAAGCATGCTCTAGCTCACAGAATCTATTGTTATATCAAAGAAACCTTGATAGCTCACCAATTTTTTTGAAAAACAAGCACTTAATCTAAAAGACAATGGAACCTCTAATACTTAAGCTTATTCCCAATGTCTTTTAGAAAAGATAGTGTTGTATATTTACTATACTAGCTTAACACTACCTTGTAATGTTCCCTTTTAATGCCTTTTGTGGCTTATGAATGAATTTATTATTTTAATTTTCAAAAAACAACATACAAATTGATCTTCCTTATTATCTTTCTCCAACTTATTTAGGTATAAAAGTGGTAGCTTATACTCTTCAATAGCTTTCTTCTTTTCCCCTTGAATTTTTTCTTCCACCTTGCCTATTTCCTTCTTCTCTTGCTTTTCTTCCATCGCAGCCTTCTCCTCCTTTTTCTATCTTTAATTTCCCTTATTATGGTATTGGGACTTCCTCAGTAGCTCTTTTTATCTTTTTAAACCATAATATAAAGTTTCACCTTCTAGTTTTTTTAGGGAGAAAATTTTATTCCTAAGCTTCATCATAAATGCTAAAATAAAGTATTTTGCTAATAATTTCTTAGTCGGCCTCTTCCATGTGGTGATGGGTTTTGGACGTAGTGATTTGAACCATGAATTAGCTCAGTCTCTTAATGTGAAAGGAAACAACCTCAATCTGGTGGCAACTTTTAAGACTATATGATGATGATGATGTGTCACAAATTTCCAAAAATATAAGAATATTGGCATTAGGATCTGCATCTGGCAATCCATCAAACTGTAGCAATTATTGGATAGTCTAGATCATGTTGGGTTTTTATCTCAAAGTTGTTTGCTTCAACCTTTAACCTACCAATGCTAGATGCAGACCTAATTAACGAGGATCTAACATAATCCCCTATTATACAATTTCCCTATCTCGTCATTAAGTTTGCTAATTACATTCGAACTCTTAGATTTATCTCAACTTCCTGAATAATGTTGGCTTGATTTCTAGATCTAGCTCAAAAAGTATCCAAGAACTACTCCTAATCATACACCAAAGAACTTGCAATGTAACCACAACCACAAGATCATGAAAAACTATTTTAAAAATGAAACAAATAAAAAATGATTAGGCTATTTTAAAAAATAAGCTTTTTTAATATCATAGTCCCTAACAACAATGTGAAAAACTTGATGTCTATATTGTAAATATGAATAAATACAAAACATAAAAAACAATACCAAAGAAATCACACAAGTGTACCTATTGTTTTCTATAGTACAACATACGTGAATTGATTGTCGAACCTACATAATTGTATATATTAGTAATAACTTTAATCTAACAAAATAGGTAATTGATTTGAAAAGAAATAAATAAACAATCGTAAACACCAAATTAAAGAAATGATCAAGATAAAAACAATTGATAAATAAATTAGATCTAGGTAAGATATTCCCTAAAATTTTTCTATGCTTTAACTTTACTATAATTTTTAGCGATCAATACTAGTTCCTTAGACTAGTAAGAATTACTATGTTACATCTTGCAACTATATCTCACTTAAGTAAAGGTATGCCAATTCCGCTTGGGCCTGACTCAACCATAAGTCAACGTGTCAGGCTTGAGTTGACCAGGTTGCGAGCTGGGCTCAATTAGGGTTGTTTAGGCCCACCTCAACTCGTGGCTTGACTAAGAACGACAAAACAATATTGTTTTTATAAAAAACGTCATTTTTTGAAATTTAAAAAAATAAATAAATCGGGCTAGCTCGACTTGGCTTGCCATTGGCCCATAAGGTTGGGGGCTTGGAGTCAGACCACGAGCTAGGTCTGGGCCCAACATATTGTGAGTCATCCGGCCTGGCCATTACCATAATACAGTTGCCAAAACCTCTTTCTAATTAAAAATGACCCAAGAACACATTAATTAAAATAACAATAATACCCAATAAGAATCTCACTGAAATGAGAGATTTGGAGAGGTTCAAGAGTACTCAGAACGTTACCTCTACTTGGTAAGTAAACTAATTTAGAAATATTTGAAGTAAAGGTATATATGCAGCTGTTTAAAACTTAGAGCTAGAGTTTTGCTTCCTGCAAAGGATCTACCAAATTCAAGTTAGTCTAGGTGTGGATGGCTTAAAGACACCTTCTTATAGATGGAATCCTCCTATAATATTTCGTAGCTACCAAAAAAATTATTCTTAAAATTCTTTTGGTGGGTTATCCTTATTTTTAGATTCTTAATTGAAATTACGTTTTCGTCCAAGCCTATCTCAAATTCTTCGATGACATGCTTGCCTGTTTGACGTTGCTCTGTGACCATCATTCAGACTGTTTCAACTTCATAATCGCCTATTTTGTGACACTTTTGGATGGACAAATGGCATTGAACCCGAGAATAGCGTATGCACATGTAATGCATTTTCCTGTGAAAACCTTCCTAAAAGTCCAAAGAATGGCTCAAAGTCCCCAACCTACCCAGACGACCCTCGCTGCCTCTTTCACAGTCAGCACCAGTTGCACATTTGATGGCAGTAGAAAGCTGCCAGTACTGCTTTTTGATATTATGGACACCATTGTTCGCGACCCTTTTTACCATGACGTCCCTCCCTTCTTTGGGTATGCCTAACTGTTTACTTTTCCTTTAAGGTTTTTGAATTACCGGCTTCCTTCGAGTATTTCGTTGTGTATGGTATTAAACCGAACTCAGTTATGGGTGTTTTCGTGAAGTGGTATACAAGAGTTTTGTTCGCCAGTCCCTTTTAATGTTGTTATGGAATTGGATTATATTTTCTTTTAGAATTGATGGTGGCTGGGATGGAGCTTTATCGGGATACTTTTCTTGATGTTTATTTACTTCCAGTCTTGGTATGTGGAAACCGAAACAGTCTTGTTTGTATCGGCATTTTAGTTATCATGGGTTGAGTCTTTGTTGGTTTAGTTATTCAAAAACTATTGCATTACAAGTTTTTTTTGCTCAAATTAGTTTGAATCCCAAAATTTGTTGTGGTTATTGGAGACTACATGTCTTTACAAAGTCGATGTTTAGAATTATGAATTCTTTCTGATTGATGGTGACCAAATGAAAAAAGAAAGCTTTTGAAGTTGTTGTACTATTCAAGTTAGTTAATATTCTGTAACGATATTGTCATATTGTTTTTCTTGATGTTTGGTTGCTGCTTTGGCCTTTATGACCTTTGAATATTTATGTATTTTTCGGCCTTTGTTAAGTATTTGATGATCAGATTTAACTTTTATCTCCAGAATGTCCTTCAAGGAACTAATAGAATGCAAACATCCAACTGCATGGATTGAGTTCGAAAAAGGGATGATTGATGAGGTATGCTTGGAGCTATTTTTTGAAATTTTTGTGGTTTAAAACATTTTCATATAATTCATTGCTGATCAAAGCAAAAAATGGGAAGAATAGTTACAAAGCACTATTCAGTTGTAAGAACTCATATATAGGTCAAAAAGGTCTTGATAGTAATTTTTTATATCCAGTGCCAATAGTTTTGGGAGGTTTTTCCTGTTCCTTTTAGGTAAGCTTCCATTCCCTTCAGTTTACTTGATTATAACTTGCAATATATGTCTTGTGTGAATTAGAGGACAAGTCTTCAAAGGTTGAAACCCAAACTGATAATTAGATGTTATATGAATGAATTTCTCTCTTGCCTTTTTGCTTTCTCTAATCTCTATCTGTGATGTAGGACAACCAAGAGAAAAAGAAATAAATGAGAAATAAGAAAATAGTATTATAATTAAGAAATTGAGAGAGAAATAGAACATGAGATAGCAAGAAGATTTGAAACGTGAAAGAAAGAGACAAGGAGATAGTATATATGGCTAATCTTAATGATGAAAATCAAATCAAAAGAGTGCAAAGATGAAGCATAGTCCTACTTATAATTCGTGCCTAAACACTAAGCTAGCTAAAGAAGTAAACATATAGTAAAACTCAAGTAATTCTATTAAGAAATTGAATTTAGATGAAACAATTAAAACTTAGCTATGCACTTAACATATGTATGACTAAATCTCTTTTTAGATGGTTTTATATCACTTATATCTCTCATGCTTATTTCCTCTTCTATTACTTTTGTATTTGCTTTTATAGCTCATAAACATTTTTCAGTTGAAAGCATTTTATAAAAAGTAATCAAAAGAATAGTTGAGTGTCATTTGTTAAGTAGCTTGTAACACTTTTATGATCAACCTTTATCCATAGCTTTTTTTAAAACCACAATTTTATTATGTACTTCTTACCATTTTTGTTCTATTTTCTTTACCACTATATATGTATATATCTTTAACATAAGTTATGCATAGTTACATGTATTTGATGACTAATTTGCTTCTTAATTCTTTGTGATCATGGTTGTTTACATCCTCTACAAACCATGCAAAGCAGGTGTTTATGCAATGAGTTTAATAGACATCTTCAATGGACCTAGGTTAATATTTGGAAAAAGATTTCAACAGAATTTTTTTTTCATCAAGATGTAGTCCTCCTTTAACTGATGTTTTCTCCTTTTGTAAAAATACTTTGGGGATTTAAGGATGTCTTAGCAGTTATTAGAGCTTATTATTGTGTCAGACTTGCTATATTTCAACTTGATAGTTGGCTCATGATCTTATGATATGTGGTATTTTCAACTAGTTTATGATACCCACTTAGGAACACATAAAGCAGATAATTGAATGTTCTTTTCTCAATGATTTGTTGACTTGCAAAAACAATGAGACAGAAATAAGTGGAGGTTATAATACTATGTACTATCTATTCAAAGAATATAGAATATACAACTATTCTTTTCCACATTTGGCAAACTCACACACATCACAATGAAATTGTTAGGATCATTGTTTTTAAACAAATTAGGAAAAATGGTTCTCATTAAGCTAAAAGAAGGATAACCTAACCAATAATGGTGAAGCCAAATAGGGTTAAGAGTATCTCTGATCATGAAAGTCAAGGACGGTGTGAGGTTTTGTTTCCACTCTTAGAATCCAGAAGGTAGAGTCCATCCTTTTCTTTAGCATGCCCAATCATCTTCTCCCTTTCCCAGTCCTGAAATGCAGAATAATTAGGTTCAAAGATGGCAAAGCAATTCAAGTCTGTGGTAAATCTTTTAATGGAAAAAAGATTGGCAAAAAGTTTGGGAATATATAGTACTCTTTTCAAGAGAAGATTATGGGGCAAAGGAATGGTTCCTTGACCTACAGCAGTAGTATGAGAGCCCTCTGCAACTGTAACTTTTTTGTTACTAGGACAGGGGTTATAAGAAATAAAGGAATGATGGGAGGTAGTCATATAATTTGTAGCACCTGAATCTATGATCCCAAGAATCCCTAGGAGACATAAATGAGGCACTAAGAGCATGAGAATTAGAAAAATCACTTGATTGGGCTAATGAACATGATGTACTAGCACCTTCCAAGGAATCCAGAATGCTCTTTAGGCTCTCAATCTCTTCTTTGTTAAGTCCTTTTGGTTCTGATATAGCTTGAATAGAATCTCCAAAGTTTGTAGGCTCAGTGAAGTGGGCTTTGGCCTATCCATCCTTGTGAGCCCCTTCTTTCTATGCCTTTTGTGGCTTCCCATGTAACTTCCAGTAGGTCTCTCTAGTGTGACGAGGCTTCTTATGAAAGCTGCACTAGACAACTTCCTTATTTTGAAGTTTTTGTTGTTGGTGGTTAGGGCATCTTTGTTGGTTTTCGCCGATGCGCATGCTGAGCTATCAGTAGACTTGGATTCCAACATCATAGTTCTCCGACTCTCTTTTGCCCAGATGAATGAAAAGGCCTCATTTAAAGACAGTAAAGGGTCTTTGCCAAGTATTTCAACCCAAAATTGGTCAAATTTGACATAAGACCTGCTAAGAATTCAAAGATTCTTTCCCTTTCTACAAACTTTTCTAATTTGACATTGACATCACTGCATTGCATTTTAAGATTCTGATAATGATCCAACTCAAGACAAAGACCCTGCATCAGATTTTAATATTTAGTGACAGAATGCATAACTTTTCTTAGTAGATGAGATTATGGTCTTAATCTCATAAATTAGAGAGGCATCATTTACCTTAGAATAAGACTGAGTAACGACATCCCATATCTCCTTAGCAGATGAGAGGAACATGTAAGTGCCTCTAATTTCTTGCTTCATAGAGTTCCAAAGCCATAACATGATTAAGGAATCCTCTACATCCCAAGCCCCAAACTTGGGATCCAAAACAGCAGGAGCAGGTCCTAATAGGTGAGAGCTTTCCCTTGCCCTTAAGAAAAGTCCTAACCATTAGTGACCAGTGGAGGTAATTTTTACCATTGAGTTGGTATGATGGAAACAAGGTTTGTAACTCACCAATATGGGTAGGGATGTACACTTTGGGATTACCAACAGAGGAGATTTCAGAGGAGGAAGAGACCTCCATGTTAGGGTTTTTGTCGATAACAGCTTCAGCCATTTGTTTTCCAGAAGGCACTATTGGCAATGAAGGCCAAGTAAGTGTCAGAAAAAGGAACCAGGAGTTACAGTGTCCTGGGCTTTGATACCATGAAAAAAGAAGTAATCTCTTTTTAATTTTTGCACAACAAGTCCCTTTGAATATATACACAAGTCCCAGCCTAATTTTAGGTAACTAATTGCGAATTTTAAGGACCCTAAAATATTTCCTATTTACAGCAATATCCCCTATTTACATTACGACTCTGTATTCACAACAATTTCCTAAAATAAATATCCATGATATCCTCTTGTTTCCTATTTTTGATTAGGAAATAATTTATCCTAAATCATTGTTTGATTTACATAAAAGTTTATCTATCCATTGGGAATGACTTTAGTCATTTATTAACACATTTTCCTACCTAACTTTTAAACCCAACTTATGAAGAAAGGTACAGGTTTGTATAAAGTGACAAGATTATAACAATCTTTATGTCTATTTGTTGGATTTTCCTGGAATTTTGAGCATGTAATATTAATGTCCATAGAAGTTGAGGAAGAGTTGTATGAAGATTGTTTGAAAGGGAGGCATGGAGGGGAGGTTTGACTTTGGGAAACAGGTGGGGATTGGCCTGTATCGTTTTTCTTAATGCAATAACTCCAATTCGTCTCTGGTGGGAGAACTCTTTCATTGTTTCGTCATCCAAATTTACATTTTCAGATGGATGAGTGGTCTTGTGTTAAATATCAGTATTAGCTAACATGATGTTATTGCCCTAAACCCTGGAATTGATTTACTTCTATATTAACATCGCATGAAAGAGAAAAAGTTATATGTTTTAAATAATATGATTCTTAAATACCGGATCTTCTATACTGTTGACTATCTAGCTCAGTTGTTCACTGCAATGCACTTCATTTTGTGAAAGTTGCATTTATTTTTTGTGGATCTTCAGCTAAGGTACTTTTGTTGACTCATTTCAGATGGAGCTATCTAAAAAGTTTTTCAAAGATGGAAGACCTTTAGACTTGGAAGGTTGTTGAGGTCTTGATTTTGGAAATTTTACTTTCTTTTCAAGCCTATTGTTCTAATTGACATTTTCACAACTTCTTAATTCTACTTTGCCGCATGAAAAATTGGCAGTTTGATGTCCTAATAATTACTTAGCTCATTACCTAAAGGAATTCTATTCTTTAGATTCTCGTCTTCCTTATAGCAAATCATTCATAATAAGGGCTTTAATAATCATTATGACATTTCCACACGATTTCTTGTGTGATATGGGGCTCAGGTAGAGTTACTCTTAAGTATTAGAACTATGTAATAACAAAATAGATGCTATCTAATGCTCTTATGTAGTTTGTCGTCAACATGTGCATGAAGGAAGGTGATCAAACCATAGATTCACTTGGCTTCTTGAAGAAAAGATTAAGAATGGTACTTATCATGGCATGTTGAGAAGTGTCTAGTCTTCTAAATCCTAAGGGATATAAGCTGCTCACTCTATCAATTCAAAGTTGTTATATTCAAGCTCATCTTGTTCTTTAATAGTCTCCATTGTTTAAAATAATCTAGCATTGGCCTCCTAACCTTTTCATGATCATCTCGAGTCTTACATTACATCCTCGATATGATTTCAAAATAATATGTTTGATAGTTTTGACCTGTTACTTCGTCTAATCCCGTCATCTCTATATAATGCAGCATTTATTTCACACCTTAAACATGACTGTATTCTAAGGACGGTCCATGAGAGATACCTCTACTTAAGCCCCACATATTCATACATTAAAAAAATCTATTTATAGGGCTAGGGAAATTACAAATATAAAATTAGAATAAAACTTGATTAAAACTTAAATTGTCGATTGTGTGTTTGTGACAACTCATGTATTTATTAAGTCAACTATCAAACATTTCACTTTGAAAGTCTGATAATCAATGTGAAATGTTTCGCAATAGAATTCATTTAGACATTGGGTAAAAGGCCAAGTGAGGCCTAAACTCTCATTTTCATTTTACAGACATCAAAAGAAATTTTCATCTGATTGAGAATTTAAAACCATAAGAAAATTGATAAAGTTTATTCCTTTAATATATCTTTAATTTGTTAATAGATAATTTACATATGGAATGGTCCTTGGGAGTTAAAAAATGTGTTTATTTTGTTGCATGCTTTGTTCATACCAAAGGGATATTATGACTATTGCATGTTACATGAGTTCTAAAACTACTTATTAGATGAAAATATTCATTCATTAATAGAAGATGTTTATTTACCTTAATGGATGTTAATTTGGTGGTGATGTGTTCTAGGCGAAAGGGAGCTTGGTCAATTTTTAAATACTGGAAGGAATCTAATAAATTTAGAACTTACTTTGTAATTATCTTGTCAAAGTTGATCTATATTTTAAGGGGCCTTTATGTTTCATCATGCAATGCCATTTGCATTGGTTAAAGAAACAAAATCTCAATGGTTGTGATTTCTAAGGAATGTGTCTTATGGATTAGGCATGTTCTGTAGTTCATGGTTTTTTCCCCTATCCAACTTGTCATTGTATTAATTTAGTTTTTAATTTTGCAGGTCTCAAAAATTGTATGAAGAGAGGATATTCCTACCTAAATGGTGTGGAAGAGTTGCTTCATGCTTTAAAACAAAATGGTTATGAGATGCATGCCTTGACCAACTATCCAATCTGGTAACATGTATTTTGTTAATCCTATAATTTCTTGTGTGCTGAAATGGCCATAAGTTTATACAAAACATATTTCATAGGTATAAGATGATCGAGGATAAGTTAAATGTTTCAACATACATGTCCTGGACTTTTTGTTCTTGCAATATTGGTAAGTCCAAATGTTCGATAACCTCTGCTCTTTTCTTTATGTTTGTGATGCAAAAGAGACTAAAGTTTTTAAAAATATGAAAAGGGAAAAATTAGTTAACCACAAGTTTTAATTTGGTGGAATGAATATTGGGAATTGAAAGATAGCAAGGGCAACAAGGACAAAAATTTTCTTTATACTAAGTTTCTTTTGAAAATTAAAGATTTCATTGATTAAAGATAATTACAGGTATAATACAAAAGGTCAAGGATAATCCAAAAAGTCTATATTACAAAGAGTTTTGGTTCCTAGTAATTGTCTACATCTTGTTATCAAGGATAATCCAACAAGTCTATATTACAAAGAGTTGTGGTTCCTAGTAATTGTCTACATCTTGTTATCTAAGGGGTATTTTTGAGACCACATAAACTAGTATTACTCCAATCCCCATTGTCTCTTCATATTACTTGACAGATTTACAGCTATTCCTCTTTCTAACATGGCCAATCTGCAATGGAGGAAAATGTCCTGAAAAACCATTTCAATGCTTCGGTGCCATTGTCTAAAAATTCTGCAATTGCACTCCTTCCAGATGTAATACACCAAAGCTGCCCAACTTAACTTAATTGCTTTAAGATCAGCTGCATTATGCAATCTAAGGTTCCCCAACCAAGTAACAGTTTCACTCCAAGAGTCCAGTGGTCTGCCCAAGTTGAGAATAATCTGCATCTGCTCCCATACTTGCCTAGTATATCTGCATCTAATTATAAGATGCTCTAGATTTTCCATTTCTGTACTACATAACTCACAATGCAATGTGCTTATGGAGAACTTGATCCGCTCCCTTGTAAGCAACCCTTCATTGATTCTCATCCATAAGATAAATGAATGAGCTATATTGTCCTAATTTGTTAGATATATTGTCCTAATTTGTTTAAGACTCAAGCTTATTTAATAAAAAAGAATCCTTACTAGAATAGAATTCAATTTTGTTTTGGATATTTTGGTTAAAAACCCTTTCCTGCTAGAATAAAGGTTCTAGAAACTTTTCTATAAATTTGTGTACACACTTGATCTTGAATTTTTTTTAATAAACATGAGTTTTTAATTAGAAGGTGTGATATTTTCTCTCAGGAGCAATTCTTAGACCTAGGAGTGATTCCTAGTTCCTCACCTTCCTTTACTTGTTTACTGCTCTCAACTCTAGCAAATTACCTAAATTTTCAATAATGAAAACCTTAAATTCTAGTCATATAATATCCTAAAATTTTAGCCAAATCAAATTTAAAATTGAAACTCAACACTTTAAGTTGAAATTCAAGCCTGAAATCTGATTCCAGCAACCTAATAAAAATTTGGTATCAAAACTTTGATTCATAATGGAAAGTGGAAAGGCATATAGAAGAATATTCAGTAACCAATAGCAAGATGAAATACTTTTGAGAGTTATAGAAAAATTGAATTTTAATGATCCTTGATCATAAGATGCTTTATGAACTAGTCTAAAAAACAACACTTGACAACAAACTACACATGATGTTAAGGGTGGAGACAGTGAAATCTAAGATGAAGAGGCTAAAACTAAACAATAGTGAGGGGTTAGGAAATCAATGTCCACCAGAGACCCAAGATAAAGAAAACAACATTCAAGACTTGGAGAGTGCATGCGAGACTTCATAAGCTATGATAGACTTGAAACACATAACGTACTTGATGATATAACCAAGAAAGTTTGTATTGAAGCCCTTGATTTTGCAAGAAAGACGGATCCACACTTGTTCTTAGACTAAAAAGCAACAATGGAAGACTTATTTGATTAGTACATGTTAGAAGATTGAAAAGTCTGATTTGCAAAGATGGAACTAATTGGACATGCCAAAATCTAGTGGAGATCAATTGAAGATATACTTCAAAAAACAAGCTAACCACCATTTATTGATTGGGAAGGAATAAAGTTGAAGTTATTGGAAAAATATTTACCATTTCATTATCAAGATCTCCTAGATAAACTCACAATACCTAGACAAGGGATTATGTCTGTCACAAAGTACACATAAATTTTTATGAACTTTCTGTTTGTTGTAAGGGAATGGAATTTGAACGACTCATATTTCACTATAAAATGTACTTAAGGTTGAATTTGCAAGGAGTTAACAATGTAAAGAATGTACGATCTTAAAGATGCATATCACTTGGCGTTAAAAGTATAACAATACATAGGACAAGTAAGAAGTTTCGAAGTCAAGTCGTAGAGTTTGTCATGAAGAGAACTACGATAGTGCAAAGTTTTAGCTTAACAAGTAATACATAAAAATTTGCACCACCGAATAATTACAAAGCTTCTCAAGGAGTTGAAACTAAAAAATAAGTTATAGCTAAGACTAAAACAAAAGGAGGCAGCAATGACAAGAAGTGTCTTCAATGTAATGGAATGGGTCACTTTGCTTATGAATGTACTAATAGAGGTTTGCATAAGATGGAAGAAAAGGAGGAAGAATATGATGAATATGTGTGTGAACATGAAGCCAGAAAGGAGTTGAAAGGAGCCTTTAGTAATGAATAAGTTGGTCTTACAAATCTTAATGTGGCAAGACGTATACTGACAACCCGTAAGGCAAAAAAATATGAAGAATGGTTTCGTACTGCTATTTTACCAATTTACCTTATTCAAGTTAGATGCGGAGATAAAATATGTCAACTTATCATTTATGGAGGAAGTACCATGGATATGGTATCGAAGAACATGTGAAGCAATTAAATTTACTTTCAGAGAGGCATCTACATCCCTACAAAATTGCTTAAAATATGTCAACTTATCATTTATGGAGGAAGTATTGTGAATGTGGTATTGGAGAACACATGAAGCAATTAAATTTACTTTCGAAGAGGCATCCACATCCCTACAAAATTGCTTAGGTGGATGATAGCACTATATTGGTTGTTCAAAGGTCTTAATGTCTTTCAAATAAGAATATATAAAGACTATTTGTTGTCATGGTACTCTTACAAAAGTAGTTTATATTTTACTAAGTTGATCGAGGCTTTATGATTGAGATGTGCAACATTTTGGAAAAGCTAATTTGCAACATTTTGGAAAAGCTAACATTTATCAGTTTATGTTTCATGGAAAGATCATGTTGAAGCCTTGAATGTGGACAACGTAGAAAAGAAAAGAGAAAGTAACAAGGCATCCATAAATGCCAAAAAGAAGTCTCATAATATCCTTAAGAAGAGAGAATTTAAAGATGTTAGTAAGGAGTAGGAAATTGTATTTGCAAATGTAGGGAGAGAAGTAACAGAAATAGCACTTGAAACTCCTTGCATTACCAAAAGGAAGTGGGTGAATTGTTGACTAATCTTTTAGACCTTATACTGGATGATTTACTTAGTGAATTAACTCATTTACAAGATATTCAGCATGCTATTGACTTGATACTTGGGTCTACTATACCAAATCTTATAGCCTATCATTTAAATCCCATTGAGAATAAAGAGTTGAAGAGAAAAGTAGAGGAGTTGTTGAAAAAAGGATTTGCTCAATAAAGTCAGTCCCTATGTAGTTACAACATTGTTGACTCAAAAAAAAAAGAAAAGAAAGTTGGTGAATATGCATTGATTGTCAGGTGCTAAACATGAGCATAATAAGGTATAGGTTTTCAATCCTTTACCTTGATGACATGTTAGATATGTTGATTAGAGTTACTTTCTTTACCAAGATAAACTTATGAAGTGGGTACCTTCAAATCAAAATCAAACATGGGATTAAATGAAAAATAGCTTTCAAGACTAGGGAGGAGCTTTATGAATAGTAGATGATACCATTTGGACTTACAAATGCACCTACACTTTTATAAGAGTGATGAATCAAATGTTTTAACCATTTATGTCCAGATTTTTGGTGGTGTATTTGATAATATATTAATATACAAGACTAAATAAAACCATCTGTTACACTTACAATAAGTCTTGAGAGTTTTGAGATAAGAGAAACTTTCAACTTAAAATCAAAGTGTTGTATTTTTTTGTTTTCTATATTATATCAAGGAATGGACCTTGATAAGGTTAAGGTCATCCTTGATTGACCTATTCCTTTGAAATTCTGCACTGAAAGAAAAGATGGTCTTTGCTTTCATCCTCTAGCTTGCATAAGACATAAATTTTTGGTAGAGATAACTATCCAAGTCTGTCTATCGTGCTGAGTTTGGAAGCTTGTGCTCGGGTTTAGGTAGCTATTCCAGACCATTTTACTCCATCCCACTTCTGAACTTGTCCCTTGAATCAGTTCCTTGGTTTTTCTATTGATTAAATCAGCCACAGGTATATTGTGCCAATAGTATTTATCCTCATTTGTAGGGTTAGGGAATTGGTTTAACAACATGTTCCTAATCTCTTTAGGAAGGTTTAACCAGTTAGCATCAGAAAGAAAAACCTGCACATTAGCTTTTTGAGGAAATGTTGATAGTGCAACCACAGATTCCTGATTCTGTATAAGAGCTCCTTGTCAAACAATAAACAGGCTTTGTCACCTTTCCATACTAGGCAAGTTACATTTGACTCCACTAAACTTCTTAACTTTAGAAGTTGATTGAAGAACCACGAGTGAGAAGCTTTGGATTCTTGGCTCATAGACTATTGCCTTTAAGGATATAGTTGTGTATCCACTTAATTCACAAGGATTCCATGTCCTTTAGAATTCTCCAAATCCTCTTTAACATTAGGAATTTGTTGCTACATTTGATAGCTATCAATCCCAAGCCACCCTCTTCCTTTGGTCTGCATAGAGAGTGCTAGAAACTTTGCTACTCCTCCACCTCCTCCTGCTTTTCCCCATAAAAATTAATTCATCATTCTTTCAACAGTCTTAATGAGGCCTTTTGAAAGAAAAATATGGGAGCACCAATATATATGCATAGAGGAGATAACAGATTTCAATAGTTGTACCTTTCTTTCATAGGTTAGAGCTCTATTAATCCGTGCTCTTAATCTTTTTTATATTTTCTCTATCATTGGGAAGCATTCCTATGTCTGAGTCTTCTGGTAGAAATTGGGAGCCCCGGATATAATAATGGAGGAGAATGTCTTTTCATTCCTCTAATTTGTGCAATATTATTAGTAAAATGGCCGGCACTTTCAGAGATAAAAAAGATGGCTCTTCTGGTGGTTGATACCAAATCTAGATAGTTCTTTGAATTTTAGTAATGTTTCCATCATTAAAGAGACTGAGTTCATATCTGCTTTACAAAGTAAAATGAGATCATCTGCGAAACATAGGAGACCAACTTGCATTTAGAGTGTTATAGAGAGAACTTCTATGCAAATAGTGAATAGGTAGGGGGAGAGAGGATTCCCTGCCTGAGACCTTTAGAACCCTTAGCCATTGATTAGTACCCCAAATGAAGTAGAAGCATGCATGACGAACATTTGTGGGAATTCCATTACTCCAAGTTTTTGCAACAAGAAATACCAGTTAAAGACTGTCAAAGGCTTTATCTAAATCAACCTTTATAGAGCAATTTTGTGGAGAATTTCTTCTTGTATATCCCTTCATAAGCTCATGTACTATTAATATGTTGTCCCCAGTTAGTTTGTTGCTCAAAAAAGAACCTTGGTTCCCACTGATTATGGAATTCAATGCAGTTTTCAGTCTATTTGCCAACAGCTTTGCAATGATCTTGTTTAAAAAATTTGTACAAGCAATTGGCCTGAAATCACTAAAAGAAGAGGGGTTAGAGGATTTAGGAACCAAACAAAGATATGTTTTATTGATCTCTTTTAGTAGAATTCCTTTCTTAAAAATTTGTGCACTACTTCTTTGACTACTCTTCCTATTTTGGCCTAGGTTTTGTGGTGGAAGTTGCCATTAAGGCCATTTGGTCCAAGAGCTTTCATTCCATGCATTTTGAACACCACATTTTCAATTTCACTGTCTACCATTGGTCTGATTAGATTGAGCTCTTCTTCATTTGAAATTTTGGTAGGAATAAACTGCCTTAGTGATTCCAGTGTGGAATTTGTATGTACCTCAGTACCTAGTAGTCTTTTGTAGAACTTCACTACTTCCCTTCTAATGTCTTCTTGTTTACCACTCAACCTACCATTCTCATCAATTATAGAGCATATCCTGTTAGAATTTCTCTTAGCTGAAAGAGCATTGAAGAAAAATTTTGAGCTTTTGCCTCCTTAATTAATTCAGTTGACCCTAGCCATTTATTGGATTAGTGAATTATGATTATCTAGAACTTGTAGATAGTATTTTAGAGCTTTCTATTCTTCTGTCATCAAATTTTAAGTCCCCAAGATAGTTTGGTACTGACTTTTATATAAAGGAGAGTTGTTCTCTAGCCTTTTCAATCTTCACTCTAGTATTAAGACTTCTTAGGGCATTAAAATGTTTTAATTCCTGTTTGATAGCCTTGAGTTTTTGTAAGCACACAAATTGCTTTGTTCTTTTCACAGTGCATCAAAGGCCTTTATTTATAGCTTCCTGAAAGCCATCAATATTAACAAAAAAGCTATTGAATTTGAAAGGATGTTTCACACTGACCTTAGTGAATAAGTTTTCTATCTTAACAGGATTATGATCCGAGAATTGGGATCCATATGCTTTGCTTTCTAGGAAATGAGTCAACCAGTCCACACTCATTAAAGCCCTATCTAATTTCTTCATTATGAACCATCTTGTGGATTTTTCGTTGCTCCATGTGTAAGTATGACCCTCATATTTGAGGTTAGTTAGCTCCACTTCCATAGTGCAATCATAAAGGTCTTGGTTGTAATTTAATAAATTATGGTTTCCATCTGCTTCAGATCTATATAGAGTGGTATTAAAATCCCCACAAACTAGCCAAGGGCCTAACACTTCTCTCTTTCTAGACTATTCCAGATGTCTGTTCTTTGAAAAATAGTATTAAAGCCATATATAAATGAGACAAAAATGATGAACTCCCCATCTTGAAAAACATCTTGGTGTGTATTAGTAGTTCATTCGCTTCAATTTGCTCCACTTTCACAAGGTCATCGTTGTCACAGATGATGATCCTTCCAAAACCATGATATTGATGATTAGAGAGTGACTTCTAGTATGATCCCAATCTATTCAATTTATTCAAAATTTTTTGCTTGATTTTAGTTTCTAATAAGCAAAATAACAAAGGCTTCTCCCTTAGCACAAAATCCCTCAAAGCGTTTAGCTTAGATGGGCAGTTTAATCCTCGCACATTCCAAAAATTATAGTAATTTAAAAATGCCTTTACCTTTGGAGATTTTCTTATTGCTCTGGTTAGATTTCCTCCTTTGCAACTTCTGGAATTGTTCTTCCATATTATCCTTTAGTTGTCGTAATTCCTTAGTTTGAATTGGAGTGGAGCATGGAGCATGGAGCTTGGAGCTTGGAGCCTGATTTGTGGGATCATTGTCATTCACTCTAGGAGAGGTTATTGCCAACTCCTTTTTCTTTGGAGTGAGTAGTCTTCTTTTCTGGTTGGGAATTTTGGGACCCGTTCTCAACAACCATCGACTGTCATTTATCTCCTGATTCTCCTCCTCCAACCCCATTAGCTCAAAATAGCCCCCCTTCTGAAAAACTCTTCCAATAAGTTTCCATGCTTTTTCTTAATCTCTTAGTGAAGGTCTCCATTGGTATGTAACATACACATTGTCTTCTTTCAAAGACTTTTCCGCAGTCGGCCTCATTATAGGTATACTGTCTTTCAACTCATTTGAGATGTCCATATTGATACAAATTCTTGCAAATCCAATGCGTTGTCTCTTGGCAGTGTTCTCATCCATACATAGAGGCTTTCCTGTCTAGCTAGCCAAAATGTTTAGACCTTGAGTTGTACAATATTCAAGAGGTATGTTGTGAATATTTACCCACAGTGGAATGTTCCTGTGCTTGATGTCTTGCAACACCATTCTTGGTTGCCATGTCTGCAAGAATAGAGGGAGCTGGAAGATGTGCCAAGGCCCCTCCTCCATAATACTACATTGTTTTCTTCAGTTAGCAATACTTCCTGTAAGCCTTTGTTTTTCCATTGTCTTTGACCTCAAGCTTGGATCGCTAAGAAAGGTGGTCTTCTGTCAATAGTGAGGCTTCCCAGCTCCCAGCTCCCAGCTCCCAGCTCCTAGCTCCTTCTTGAAGAACTTTTATACCAGACGCAACAATGGTTTTTTCATTAAGCTCTGTAGGAGGACAAGGACTTAGCTTAGTCATGGCTGAGATCGCGTTACTGAGAGGGTGGAGCTCTTCTCACTAGCCATTTCCATTGTACTCGTTACTTATTGTATGAAGAAAGGATAGTTTACTCAGTCAAAGGAATTCAAGAAAAAGAAGATTGAATCTTTTGTTTTGTGACTTCTAGATTAGTTGTATCTTTAATTTTATGGATTTAACTATTTATCATTGACATGATCATATACAATTTCCAAGAGCTGTGAAAATTTTAGTCATTAGCTATCTTAAAGAGGAGATAGAAGATGTTCTTGATGAACATATTGTAGCCGCAAGTACTGGTAGATATTCTGTGGTTTCTTGTCAAGTGGAAAGGAAGTTCAATTTCTTATAGAACTTGGATTTTAAAATCCAAATTTTAAAAGTTGAATCAACTTATGTAATTAGTATTTATTACATTTTACATTGGGGACGATTTTAGACAAGTTAGGAAGAATTGATGCAAAAGGGCTTAGAGTTTATGAAAGAAGTAAAAGAGGACAAACTAATCAGCCACAAGCGTTAATTTGGTAGAATAAAGAGTGAGAATTGAAGTGACAGCAAGAGCTATAAGGGGCTAAATTTACTTGTGTTAGGTTTCCTTTATTAAATAAAGAAGAACAATAACTTAAAAATGTTGACCTATTTTGTTTAGGACTCGAACTTATTTAAGAATAAATAATCTTTATTAGAATAGAGTTTAATTTTTTTTGGATAATTTAATTAGAAACCCTTTCTTACTCAAATAAAGGTTCTAGGAGCTTTTATATGAATATGTGTGTATTCAACCCTTAATAATAAGATCTTGAATTTTTTTCATAAACTTGCGTTTTTAATTATAAAGTATAATGCTTTCTTATAAGAGTAATTTTCAGACCCTATGAGTAATTTGTAGTTTTTTATCCTCTATTACTTGTTTAAAATAAATTTCCGCAATTTTATCTTAAATTTTTAACAACTAAAAATCTAAATTCTAGCTGCATTAAATCCTAAAATTTTAGTCAAATCAAACCCTAAAATTTCAGCTAATCTAAACTTGAAATTCCTCTAAGCTGAAATCCACACTTGAAATCTGATATTTCAACAACTCAACAACACTCATCAGTCTTTCCTAGCTTTCGTGCGTTTGTCTTACATTAGTGTGTCACCACTCTGAAGTCGATCACACTGTTAATGTACTTCCATCTCTGTCTATGAGAGAAAATCCATGCTTTAACGGTAATTGTTTCAATCAATACTTTTCTAGTTATACTTATTTCCTACTTCAGCATTCTTGCTTTAATTTTTGTTGTTGGAAGTCCTCTTACTATTGAAATCTCTATTAAAAAGTATGTCTATGCTTGTCAACATAGATTTCTAAATGGGAGAAAAAGTTTCTACCATTTGATGAGTTTTTATAACAGTTGGTGGAATATATTAGCTAAGTTCTTACATTAGACACTTGTTTATTGTAATATCTGCATTATGTTGAAGGAAAGAGGAAGCCTGATCATGAATTCTTTATGGAAGCATTAGGAAATCTTAAGATTGAACCAGGAAGCTGTATATTTATTGATGACAGGTATTTTCCTTTTAGTGCAATATTTCTTGTTGGTTTTCAATCACTGTGATGAACTTCTGTAATTATTATTTTATGCTTCAGTTTCTGATACCAGATGTGGACATTACCTGACCTGATTCCCCGCAATTAGATTCATCCATAGTGTGGATGGACAGCAAAATCCCATGTTGAATTTTCATCAGTCCATTTTATCTTTTTTAAGTTTACATGATCAAAGAAAACTTTATTTCTGTGAGGGGCAGGTGGATGATTATTTGTTAGTTCATTTAACTTTTGGATATTATTTAAGATTCTTCATTGCTAGCTAATGACCTGATTTCCTATTCCAAACCTAATTGGTATTGCCAAAGTAGAACGTCTCTGCTCAGTGAAAGGTTTCTGTAATAGTTATCTAAGGGAACTCTGGAAATTAAAGGGAGTGGTCTTTCATTCCTGGTTAATATGCCAACATACATCTATATATGTTATCACCCCATCCTTTGCTGTTGCTACAAACTGCACTTGTTCATTACAGTTCACTAACTGGTGGTGTCAATATTCTCATAACCAATCCAGGTTGGAAAACGTACAGGCTGCAATTGAAATTGGCATTGTCGGTCTGCATTTCAAAGATGCAGAATTGTTGCGTGAAGATCTCTCCGGACTTGGGATATACTTCTCTACAAATGGAAGTCAATAGAAATGATGTTGAACCCAGGGCTGTAGAACCTGATCTGTTTTTTTTTTTTTTAAACTTCGATTTCAATTTATTGTTTCTAATTCTATTAATAAAATACGGTCGCCAACTAGTTCGCACAAGTTGTTTTGTATCTTCTTAATTGAGATTTTGTGTTATAAATAATTGTTTATTTCTTTTTTTTTTAATTTCTTTTAAAAACAATACGAAGTCTACAGTATCATATCTTTCTGTATCAACTCTGTGTCAGAAGATTTCATCCATATAATTAAAAACTTTGAGATTCTCTGACACAGAGGATCTCATCCGTTGGAAAAGTTGTCATTTTAATCTTACGTTTTCCTTGACGTAAATGAGATTTGGCCTAAATTGTCATAAGATTGTTTAATGTGATTTAGCTTAAAGTTTCAAAAAATAAAATGATATTCACAATTTAACTCTTTTTGAATCATGAAAACTAAGTAAATAAAAGAGTCCATCTAACCCTTGCAATTTTGTGGTTCAAATTATAAATACTGTAATCATGATTAATCACTGAAAAATAAGTTGTTTATAATTAAAATATTTTACTTTTAGTGTAATTATAATTTGTTAAAATAAGAATGCAAATTAGTTAAGGATTTGTTGGAATTTGGTCAATAAATAATATTATTAAATTGATCAAAATTAACATGTCTTACCCAACCAAAATAAGAATCCACATATTTGAAACATGTATAAATAATAAAATTAGAATAATATATCTTAAAGTACTAGAAACTCGTTGAAAGTCATAATTTCTTAATAGATTGCTACAAAGTAAGAATCAACATAATAAAAATGTGTAAGGTTCTTTGAATCCTATTCACTAATTTCCTTCACATGCTACCACGTAACTACCTAAGTTGAAGATAGGAAAACAAGAAGTTAAAAATATATCAACTAGGTTGTTTCAATATCTATCTCAATTAGGTTAAAATATATTGTCATGGGTCACAAACCCAATAGGTAGGTTTGTGCAAAATTGGTGAACAAACCTAAGTCCTTATAGTATGGTTATAACAATATAATTTGTATCATAAATGGCCAAATGTCACATGCTTGATATGTTAGTTTCCATAAGATTATGTTAGTCCATATTAATAATTCAACATTTTCTCTCTTAGAATGCATCACCAAATCATTATGCTTTTACAACAACATGTATGATGGTACTATTGAATGTAGTTGTTTTAATCCTTAATTGCCTTGTATCCAAATGTTATTTTGTAGATTTAGAACAAAACGAAATCAACAAGCCATAAAATAAGGTGTATGTAGAGTAATGGATGCAAACTGACAGTATCATTCTCGACAACTAGGGTCTAGGTGTGAGCACGTTTATTAGTGATTATAGATTCCAAATTTCAAATTTACCATCATACATTTTAGGATCTATTTTTAATCTTATCTTGACTAATTTTAGAGAGCAATCTGGGAGCCACGATTTCTTGGGCCAAATAATTGCAATAAAAAGATGTCAACTACAGTAAAAACTTGGGAAAACTTAAGTATACAAGGAACTAAGTACAAGAGGAGAAGGGATTTCTACTTCTTTCTTTATATTTCTAACATCTTCATTCAATTCTTGTTCTGTTTTTTTTTTTCTGCAATAGACATTGATTAAAATTATGGCCTTTAGTGGTTAAGCCTTTTTATCTTGGTTGGCACTAAATCCTTCAGACATTCTCAGATTATGAGATAATTAAGTTTTAATGCGATGTATTTTATCTATTTATATACTATATTTATATGATATGGTTGTTTTGATTGATTTCTAATGCACATAATTATTTTATTGATAGAAATAATTAACTAATAGATGAAATATTGAATACATAAATGTTTAATTCCTTTAATATTTATAGCGACTATGGGGTTTTAGTTTGTTGTATTAGAAATTATTAGCTTTTAGGAAGAGCATTTAACTAGATTAAATGTTACCGTGGATGTTGTATTGTCTTGCTTCATTGATCTTTCTTTTTCTAAGCTACTATTTAAATAAACTTTAAATTGTATCTAAAGTTGTTAAATAATAATAGCTAATTGGATTACGTATTTATGATTAGCTAATCATAATGAAAGATAGGCATTGAGTATCGTACTTAATATATGATTGATAAAATATTTTTCTTTCTTATTGATAATCAACCGTAGTTTCAATGGTAGATGCAATCGTAAACCAATGTTAGTTTTACTAATAGTTCACCTTTATTGTTTGCCGAATTTGATTTGATAATTTTTATTATAAAATTTCTTGTTATCACTATCCCTCTATTTCTTTAATTAGTTTGTCATTTAACAAATCATAATTCCTTGTAAAAAATGGTACCTACTTTCTTATACAACATTTGTTTTTATTGCAGGAATTTAGGATTTAGTTTGAGTGCAAATGAAATCATCACCAAAATATCTCCAAACTTATATAACCAACATATTGATAGTATGTATAGGTCTTACATAATTAGGTGTTGCTCATCCAAAAGCATGACAATATCATCAATATAGATTCAACAAAATGAATATCATTAATTTATCATTCATTAGAATGTAAAGTTACAAAATTTCATAAACAGTGATAAAATATGCATAATATGCCTATATTACACAAAATCTAAATAATCCTCACAAAATATATGTAAAAGAGAAACTCCTACTAAAAAAAACTAGGCTTTTAATGATTTCATACAGGAGATATATTCTTGAAACACGCAGATAGGTAAGCCTTTAATTAGTAAGTTTTTTAGAATGTTACCCCATTGGCATGTGCTCAATAATAATTACAAACCATACAAATTTTTATTTGATAAAGTAGAAATTGATGTCAATGGGCTTGGAATAAGAAGTGCTCACAGTGTTAACGAGAGAAAGATATAACTATAAAATTGTCATAATATAATTTCATCATCCTTAAAATGGACTCCACAACTCCTAATACTGAAATGAACTTAAGTAGTCATATTGTATGGTAAGTAGCCTTATAACACCCTATATACTTTGCCTCTATGGTCAAAGAAGTTGTAAGCATTTATTTGACACTTTTCCATGAAACACCAATAAGTGAATTTTCTCATTATCCATGCAACCTGTTTAATCAAAATCACTGAAACCAACTACTTTAACAATGTTGGTATGCCAACATGTTAAGATAAGATCCTTGGTGCCTTGAAGATACCTAAAAACTTTTTTAGCCACTTTCAAGGCTTTGTATAGGATCAGTCAATTATCACCATTTAAGAAGGCCAATATCACATTCATTTAATGAAGCAATAGGTTAAAATGAACCACAATTTCAATAATGATCATAAAGAATCCTTAGTGGAAATAAGAGATAAGGTCTCTTTATAGTGAATACCTCATTGTTGACTATCGCCTTTAGCTACTAGTCTTTCTTTATGCATCTCAACTTATCCTTTGGCATCACAATTGATCTTAAATACCTATTTGTACCTACTAGGCCTACAAACTCTTGGTAAATTTACCAAGCTCCATACTTTATTTGTGATATAAAGTTCATATCATTATTCATAGAATCCGTCTAAAAATTAAAATAAGGACTAGAGATGACTTCATTATAGGTAGTTGAGTGTGAGGTGTCTCCAATTCATAACATCCATATAAAAATTAGATTAAGGACTAGAGACAACTTCATTGTAGGTTGTTGGATTTGAGGTGTCACCAATGTCATACTCATGCTCTTGTAAGTATACAATGTACATCAGAGATAAGCATACAAACCCTTTATAATATTTTTAAATGCACATTTTTTATGACTACATATAGAATTTCTTATGTTGATTAATCAATATGTTCATCTTGAATGGCTTCTGGTCGCTAGTCAACCATAGGGCTAACTATTGACTAAAGCAATAGGCATGTGAAAAATCATCAGGTGTTCTCTAAACATAAAGTTTCTAAGCCTTTAGCTTGTACCATTGTCATCTTCAAAATAAATAAGCTTATCTAATTCAATAACTTCATGTATTTCTTATTGATGGCTCTAAGAAATTTCTTTAATTTCCTAGGCTTTGGATTGTTATCACTAATGAAGTCCTCCGTATGATACCTTATGATCATCAAGCAATATAGAGTCAAGTACTTTTAGTCTATCATAAAGCTTATTATTATAAGTAGAATTCTTCATAAAGGGTTTAGTAAAAGAATCCTCTCTTAAGTCTATGTTCCATTTCACAAATGTTAAGTTTGTATGAGAGATTCATTGTTAGTCCCTTTAAGCTTCAAAATTATAGAGAATTGAGGATTGCTCAAATTTGAAAAAGAAAATCATAAGAGTAACATTAATATGCATGTAATGCAAGATCATACTATATGCATCTTCTTCAACTTCATTAAATGATCCACACGAATGATAATTGAGTGTTAGAATTAATTTAGCAACAAAAAAAAGGACTCATTCATAGGCAAGAGTAATATATCTCAACTAAAAGCATCAATAAACTATTTTTAAGACAGTAAAATTATGTTGGTTATAATTTTTAATGGACTCTCTGAATAAATTTAAGCATCCTACCAAATAATTAACTTATTTATAAGATAATTTCATTGTCTTTTTGGATCTTAATAGAAAATAATTAATATAAGGAAAAAATATTGAGAAGAACTATTTGAATGTTATTAGTACACAATATTCAATTATATTCAAAATATGATAGCAAAGTTATCATAACCAGAATGTTATATTAAACAAATGAAGACACGTAAAGTTATTCAAAATATATCGAAGTTGTCATGTAAATACATAAAATATTCAATCTAAGGACCAAGAACTATAAATGAAATATGCTATAATACGTCTATCCAAAATAATAAAAATGGTTGTTTTATAAAAAAAACTAAAATGGAATAATTGTAATCAACTAGAGATGAAAAATTGTAAATAACTTGAGATTGTAAATAAGTTGATATGATAAAATTGTAAATAACTAGAAATGATAGAAATATAAATACATAATCCTCAACCTCAAGATGGATCATACGATCTATGGACTATCTATGAACCGAACCAACAACATCTTATCATCAAAAAGTTATTTTTAAATAATTTTAAATAAAATTTTCTCCTTTTCTAAAAACTAAATGATCCATAAGATCAATTTAAACAAAAAATTTCCCAAAAAGATATTGATAGACAAGAGATTTCAGTCAAGGATGGAGCTTTGATAATATCTAAATTTTTAACACTTTTTGTTTGAAAACTTTCCACAAAATACATATAAATGCTTATATGAATGATACATGACATATATTCACCTCTCAGAAATAGGATACCTATCTTTACGAAAATTTATCAAAAATTAAGAGTAAAAAACAAAAATTAAAAAAGAAAAGAGATGAGACATCTTCAAAACGTATGGATTTGGCTCTAATAACAATTTTTGAAATTTGGTCAACAAATAATAACATTAAATTGATCAAGATCAATATATATTGTCCAACTAAAATAAGATTCTGTAACTTTAAAGCATTTGTAAAGAATAAAATTAAAAGAATACCTCTTAAAAGTATTGAAAATTAATTGGAAGTCATGATTTCCAAGGTTGAATAGGGTAGATTGGGCCAAGATTAAGACTTCCTACTCCTAATCTAAGCCTAGTTTACATAGCTAGTGTTGATCAAGTTCGAGTTCAAGCCTAATAGGGTTTCGAATAGTCCAAGGCCCAAAGCATATAGTTCCTAACCCGACTCCACCTCACCCAATAAAGATCCAAATTGTTCACATTTGTCATGGACCCCTCTGAGTCCTCTTCATCACCAAATCTACCAGATATGAGATATAGAAAGCATGAAAATAAAGGACAATAAAAGCATAGAGGGAGCAAAAGCATAAGAGCTAAATAGCATGAAGAATGAAAAAAAGGAGAGATGGATGATCATGAAATTGAAAAATAGAGTGATAAATGCTTAATGAACTATTTATTTATTCCTTAACGCTTAGTTTTTAGTACTTATTTTATACCTAATATTCTTACTTTGGTTCATATTTTGATTTAGATAGCAAATGGAGACAAAAGAAGCAACATAAGCTTAATTTCACAATTTTAGATAGTTAAACTATTATTCAATTTTTTAGCTTTACCCTTTTTGTGAACTCTAATTGAAGATATTCATGATGCTATTGAAATCTTAAAAAGACTGCTATAACTTTATGTTTTAGGTTTTTCAATAATCATAAAGTATTGAGGTCGAAAATTTTCTTGAACCTACTACTATCATAAGTTGCCATATTAAGCGGTTCAATGAATATAGATATAGTTTCTTTTGTAAGATTTTATTTCCCTTAAGTATGTAACATGCAGTTGAATAATCACTTTCTAACCTTATTTAATGGTCTAATTTTATTAGATTTACTTTCCTAATTTATTAGATTTTGGTGGGATTATCTTAGGACTTTTATTTTTCTTAAGTTCTTAGAAAATCCTAAGTTAATGAATATAGTTGTTTTGATACTTAATTCCTTAGTATTAAGTGCAGTTTTTAATTCAATCTAAAGAATTTGCTTATCTTTTGTATCCAAATGTTATTTGGTAGATTTATAGGGAAAAAAAAGAAATCAAAAGGTCGTAAAATAAGGTGCATATAGAGTAATGGACGAAAATTGACAGTAGTATTCTTGATAACTAGGGTCTAGGCATAAGAATGTTTAGCAGCGATTACAGCTTCCAAATTTCAAATGTATAATCAAGCATTTTAGGCTTTTTTAAATCTTATCTTAACCATGTTCGAAGAGCAATCTAGGAGCTATGATTTTTCAGGCCAAAGAATTACAACAAAAAGATATCAACTACTACAAAAACGTGGGACAAATTAAATATATAAGGACCTAAGTAAAAGGGGAGAAGGGATGTCTACTTCTTTCTTTATATTTTCTAGCATCTTCATTAAATTCTTGTTTTTATTTTTCTTAAATAGATATTTATAACAACTATGGCCTTTAGTGGCTAAGTCTCTTTATCTTGGTTGAGGGGAGCT
Source organism: Erythroxylum oxycarpum (assembly GCA_025629785.1). NCBI lineage: Eukaryota > Viridiplantae > Streptophyta > Magnoliopsida > Malpighiales > Erythroxylaceae > Erythroxylum > Erythroxylum oxycarpum. The sequence continues at coordinate 7,308,939 of JAOTAZ010000007.1, read as the reverse complement.
AAAGCCTTTGAAACTTCACAGATTATGAGATATTTAAGTTTTAATGTAATGTATTTGGTCTATTTATTTACTGTACTTATATGATATTATTATTTTGATTGATTCCTAATGCACACATTTAGTTTATTAATTGAAATAATTAATTGTTAGATTAAATATTGAATACATAAATCTTTAATTCCTTTAATATTTATAACGACTATGGGTTTGTAGTTTATTGCATAAAAAAATTATTAGCTTTTAAGAAAAGCATTTGACTATATTAAATGTAACTATGGATGTTTTATTGTACTTCATCGAACTTTCTTTTTTCAAAGCTATTATTTAACTAAACTTTAAATCGTGTCTAAAGTTGTTGAATAATAAAGGCTAATTGGATTACATAAGTATGATTAACTAATCATATGGAAAGATAGGTATTAAGTACGTGAATAAATATATGATTGATAAAATGTTTTTCTTTCTTATTGACAATCAATCGTAGTTCCAATGGTAGATGTGACTGTAGACTAAGGTTAGTTTTACTAATAATTCACCTTTATTATTTGCTGAATTTGATTTGTTAATATTTCTTATAAAATTTCTTGTTATTACTATCCCGCTATTTTGGTAATTAGTTTGAAATTTAATAGATTAGAATTCCTTATAGAAATGGCCCCTACTTTCCTATACTACATTTTCTTTTCAGGAATTTGGGATTTAATTTGAGTGCAGATGAAATCGTCACTAATGTATCTCCAAACTTACATAACCAACATATCGATAGTATGAGTGGGTCTTACATAATTAGGTGTTGCTTATTCAAAAGCATGATAATAACATTGATATAGATTCAACAAAATGAATATCATTAATTTACCGTTCATTAGAATATAGAGTTATAAAATTTCGTAAACAGTGATAAAAAATGAATAATATGTATATATTACACAAAATATAAATAATCCTAAAAATTATACATAAAATGGAAACTTTGACTAAAAAAACTAGGCTTTTAATGGTCCTATACAGGAGATATATTCTTGAAACACACAGATAGGTAAGCCTTTAGTTAGTGTTTTTGCTAAAACATTACCTGCTAGTGTGTGCTCAATAGTAATTAAAAACTCTACAGTTTTTTATTTAATGAAGTATAAATTGATTCAATGTGCTTGGAGTAAGAAGTGGTCTAAATGTTAATGAAATAAAGATAAAAATATAAAATTGTCACCATATAATTTCAACAACCTTGAAATGGACTCCACAACTCCTAATACTAAAATGAAGTTAAGTAGTCATATTACATGGCAAGTAGCCTCATAAAACCCCGTATACTATGCCTCTATGGTTGAAGAAGCTCTAGCCATTTTCTTGACACTTTTCCACACAAAAAATCCTCATAGCATTATAAAGATGCGCTAATAAGTGAATTTCTTATCATTCACGTAGTCTGTTTAATTAAAATCATTGAAACCAACCACTTCAAGAATGTTAGTATGCTAATATGTTAAGATAAGATCATTGGTACCTTGAAGATACCTTAAAACTTTTATAACCATTTTCTAGTGGCTTCAGCTAGCATCAGTCAAGTATCTACCAAGCATATAAACCATAAAGGCAATATCAGGATGTGTGCATACTTAAACATACACGAAGCTATCAATAATAAAAGCATAAGGGACTTATTTCATTTGATCTCTCTTAATATCATTATGAGGATATTGGGCCTTAGAAAACTTGTCACCCTTCACAACTGAATTATTTACAAAAAAACCCAAATTGTGTATTAAACCTCTCAAAGATATGATCATTTTAGGTGTTTTAGGATAAGATGAGAACACTTTTGTTTCTATCACAAGTAATTTGTATGCCTAAAACATACGATGCTTCACCAAGATCCTTTATGTTAAAATGGTTAAACAATAATTATTTTATCACATTCAATATATTAGTGTCACAAGTAGCAAGCAAGACATCATTAACACATTAAACAAAAAAAATACGTAGTTGCTATGATTGAACTTCATATATATAAATTAACTAACAATATTTTCCTTAAAGTTGGTACCAATGACTGTTTCCTCAAACTTGAGATACCCTACCTTAAAGTGTATTTCAACTTATAAATTAACTTTTGGAACTTGTAAACCATGTTTTCTTTCCGAAATACCTCGAAACTAGTAGGTTAAACCATATATACATGTTCATTTAAATCTTCGTTTAACTCAAACAACCTCTCCTTCCTTTCCATTTTGTTAGTGAAAGGCATACGAGATTGTTTAGTCATTTGACATGCTGCTTCATCACGATGGATCTTGCTCAACACAGGAATATGACTCAGTTTCCTAACTGATGCATGATCGAACCTCATATGCCAAATATCATAATCAATAACAACAACAACTTTATTAAAACTTTGATAGTCAAGATTATTATATTTACATGACTCATTATTATGCTCAATGAAAGAAATAGGAGAGTTGTGCTCACTGCTCTTATAAACTTTATTATCCAGTGGTTTCTTATCATCTAGATGATACAAAACTCCAGCTGCCTTTCCTAAAGCTATCATTGCATCATTCACTTGGTCCTGAAAGATGCAACAAAAGGGGAGAAACTTAACTTTGAGCTTCTGATCTTTACATAATTTGCTAACTAAGACCAAATTAAACTTGAACTTAGGCACCAATAACCCTCCTTTAAGTTTCAGTATTGAACTGAGAACATCTCCTATTTGATTAACCATAATATGATTCCCATCAGGTAAACCAACTGCAATATGAACCTTTAAACTATTCAAATTAGTAAAAATGGATCTAGTGACATATGGTTCGTTGCCCTAGTATCAATCACCCAAGTATTCGTCGTAACATAACTGGAACTACACAAATCTAGCGATTACTCTTTACTTGCAAAGTTACTTTGAGAAGTTGTGAATTGATTTATGACCTGTCCTTTGCCCTTCAGCAACTTCTTCAGCTTTTGCTGCATAGAGTTGGTTATCATGTTTCCTAGCTTTTCATAATTGGCTTTTATTTCCTAGTCATTGTCAATAGGAGTTTCTGAATTACATTTCTCCAATCTTGTTTGAGCAGCAATCTTGGATTGTCCTCTCCCTATAAATTGTTGTTTGTTCCTATTGCATGGCCACCATTTTGGGTAGCTTGTTAGCTTGAAGCAATCCTCCTCGAAACGTCCTTCGAGATCATAGTGATCACATTTGGACTTCTTATTTCCATATTTTCTTTGATTTCTCCTATTTTTCTGTGTTTTTTTAACCACCAAGGTTGATCCATCGATCATTTCAAGTCTACAAACCTTTGAAATTCTTTGAGTTTTGATCTTGAGAATCATGAAAAAAACTTTATTCACCAATGGTAAAGGATCCATCAGGAATATCTGATCTTGAGTTTGATTATAGCTTTCATTCAATTTGAGTAAAAATTGCATCAATTGATCTTTGTTACGTATCTCAACAACAAGGTTGATTGCACCAAATCTATAAGGGCCACGAGTGCAAGTTGGCATTGGTTCAATACTGTAACCAACAAAATTTTTCTCTAGATCTGAAAGATAAGAGGTGCATTACTATCTCCAAATCATTCCTCTGTTGGGCCTAAAACCTTTTGTGGAAGTTAGAACAGTTAAACGAGAAATTTTTTATGATTATTCATATGTAAAGAAAGGAGAATTCATGAATTTGAATTAAAATGGAAAAGATGGTTTAGATACAAGATGAATTATATGTGAAATATTGGAAGTTAAAAGTTGGAAAATGAAATTGAAAAAGTCCATTGAGTATGCTTTGGTGTTTTAGCCATAACTTGATCTATAGTTATTCAAATGAGGTGATTTTTGATTTGGGGTAAACTAGAGAGATAAGGCTATAAGTTGTATGAAGGAATTAAGTTCTAATTCAATCTCTAAGAAA
>JAOTAZ010000007.1:7293050-7304929 GCA_025629785.1 Erythroxylum oxycarpum | reverse complement strand
AATCAAAACTAAAACCTAAAATGAATAAATTCAAATAAAAAGTTTTTATTATACAAAAAATTTAAACCTATGATAGAAGCAAACATGAAGAACAGCAAAACAGCCGTATTTTTATTTATATAAAGTGGTTTAATGAAGTGACAAATTGAGTTATAAAATCGTAAACAAGAGAAGCTAGAGGATTCCGGTTTTGAAGGGTTCCTTCCCCACCGCCTGTCGTTGAATCCCCAGACATGACTCTCAACCAGTTTGCTATGGTATGGTAATTTCTCTCATTTCTTACTCTTATATTTAAATCTTTTACTCATACATGTAGGATCTCTTGTTACGCTCACTGCCTTTTGCTTTATCTTTTTTTTTTCTTCTCATTTTGGTGCCTATGAGGGTGCACTTTGTAGTTTGTTCAAGATATTGGCTCGATGAAGATGTGTTCTCCCTGTGATTGATTATTGTTCTGAGAACTGTTTGTAATTCTTACCAACCTTCTATTATCGGCAATACTAAGTAAAGTTGATGCTCTTAGTGGAATTAAAGCACTAAGATCTTGACTGTTCATTTTTTGTTTATTTTGGAATATGTTCTTTTGTCATAGATAATGTTGAAATTTTCTTGTCGTATGTTCCTTCTACAAACTTAAAACAACGAAGTATGAAGTACTTGATGCAAAGCTTGTGAAGAAGTACTGAATGAATTGATAATTGATGGACATTCAGGTGGAGGAACTGGCATTTCTTGTGAAGGACAATCTTCCTTGCAAACATCTTGTGCTTTCCATGGAAGAGAAACTTGTTAACTTCCTTCAGGATGAAAACAGGTAGCATAATCTCTACTAGTTTTATTTGTGTTAGGAATCTGGTATTGACTGATTAGAAAAAGCTTAAAGGAAGTAAGCAGGCACCGAAAATAAGAATGAGAAAAGAGAAAAAAAAAAGAATTAAAGATTAAAGCCAATACAAGGGATTGGTTTGGTAGTGTTCGAGAGATTGCCCCTCTCCTAACAATTGGTTTACAGAAAATCCTCTCTGCCCTTCTAGTCTTTCTTTTGTCTTTTATACTGTCTATAAACATTCTAGAATGATTTTCCTGACATTATGTAACTAACTAGCCTCCTCATCCTGACATTTTGTAACCAATTGGCCACCTCATCCTATTCTTTTGCCTCTCCTAGTGTAGGTGCAGTATAGGAGGTCTATCAATTTGTTCTTCCATAATTGTTCCAATGTTAATTATGTAGAAGACACATGAAGAATGATAAATTAACATGTTTGTTTTCTTAATAAAGTTGTTGTTGCTTTTATGTTTTCTTTTCCTTGTTTTTCTATTGTTGTGCATAAGATAATATTGGTGGGATCTTGCAATTATGTTGGAATCCCAAGTCATGCAGTGATAGATTATGAAACATGGATAACATGCGCAAAATTTACCAACCATTGAGTTTGATAATTCTTTTCAGCCAAAATTTGGATGTTATAGTCTTACCATCAATCAATCACTACCTTCCATTTGGAATTTCAGTTCATTGACCGTGATCGATAGTTTTTACAAAGATATGTGAAAATTGTATTAACAATGTTGTATGTTGGTTGAACTCTAACTCTATAGAACAATATGTTCCCTAACACAACATAATTTTAATCATAAGAGCGAAAAGCAGAGATGGTGGATATTATCAAATACTAGAGTTGATTAATTTATCAATTAAATACAAAATAAAACTTTCTTAAATAATCACATTTAACATGTGGTAACCTTAAAGAGTTTTGAGTTATGTAACTTGTAATATTCATACATACACACACACACACACACACACTAATTAGTGAAAGAATGGGAAGTTTTTATTTTGTTCCCATGGTTTTATTTGTATAGTTGGAGTTGATAATTTGTTTGCTAACTTTTCCTAGCTGCATATATTGTATTTCTTGAAACTGGATGCACATCTTTTCACTTTGTTCCTGACTAATTGCTTATAATGAATTGTTTGATTGTAGTGATGTGGTCCTTGAATTGGAACCAATGAATTCTTACAGCCGCCTTCTATTGCATCGTTTGGCAGACATATTTGGGTATGTTACTCTGAATGTTTGTTTGCTTCTAAGTGATGTTCCTAAGAAGTGAGTGTCGTATAAGTTTATTGTAGGAGTCGGTTTCTTATGATATGGCATTAATATAGTATGCTTGTTCTTTGTATTAGATTTGCCCATTTATCAGTTGGCGAGGGGGATGATCGACACTTAATTTTAGAGCGATGCCCGGAGACTTCAATGTATGAGCAGCATTCCTTAACTTAAGTCACTACTAGGTCACACAAGAATAAAGTAGCTTTAGATATCACATTTTTTTGTGGCCTTGTATCCTATGTGATCTATCAAGCTAATTGTGGTATGACATTTGTACTATCCAACTAATCCTTAGAATACTAGTGAGATGCTTTTTTTTTCTTTGGCCGCCTTAAGATTGTATAGATGATTGTTAACCCACTATGTTGCCATTTCTTTGTTTTCTTTGCATAATATTGAAATATGGGAAGATTTAAATTACAAGCCTATAGGGTCAACATTTCGGTTTTTTTTTGGCTTCAAAAATATTCATGGATTTTATTCTCATTCTTATCTTGTGTTGTGTAGACCGTCGATCCTTGTTAGTGACATCTTGTTCCAATATGGGGAACCAGAGGTTGAAACATCACCCCAATTGTTGAGGAAAAAAGATGCTTCTTCAGGTAAAATCTTCCTGTCATCAAAATATACATGCACCATTAGTGTCTTCCTTAAAAGAAAAATATGTTGGTTATTGTGGAATGTTATAAGAGAAGAATGAATTTCTTTCTTATATAAATTAGGTTATAGCCTTAGTTTATATACACACTTGTCTAGCTTAAATATAGTAACAAACTCCCTAATAAATAGAGAAATCTATATCTTACTCTAATCCCTAGAAATTAGGGAATTATACGATTTCTATAACTATACAATTTTTCCAAATAAGACTAAATAATTCAACACTCTCCCTCAAGTTGGTGAATGGATATCTTCCATCCCAAACTTGCTAATAATATCTTGAAACACAGTGCTTGTCAGTCCCTTTGTAAGTACGTCTACCAACTGACTGTTGACACAAATGGAGTGCATATTAAGCCACTGTCTAGTTTTTCCTTGATAAAGTGCCTATCAACTTCAATATGCTTTGTTCGATCATGTTGAACAGGATTATGTGCAATGCTGATGGCTGATTTATTATCGCAGTACAGCCTCATGGGTCCTTCCCATTTTATTCTTAAGTCATCTGGGATTACCTTCAGCCAGAGTAACTCACATATTCCCAACACCATTAATCTGAATTCTGACTCTGCACTTGATCTTGTTTCCACGTTTTGCTTCTTACTTCTCCATGTTACAAGATTACCACCTAAGAGTGTACAGTAACTAATACCTGTGACTGTTTGTCACTTAAACATAATTCCTCTTCCCGGGCTGTCTTTCAAGTATTGTAATATCCTATTTATTGCCTTGAGATGTGATTCTTTGGGATTGGGCATGAATTGACTAACCATACTCACTGCAAATGCTATATTTGGTCTTGTGTGTGCCAAATATATCAACTTCCTAACAAGCTTTTGATATGATCCCTTTATCTACCATGGGATCTTCTGGATCATCACATAATCCATGTTTGAATTCAACCGGTGTCTCCATTGGTTTACAACCCAACTTTCCTGTTTCTTTCAACAAGTCAAGTGTGTATTTTTGTTGAGAGATGAAAATCCCTTGCTTTGAGTCTGCCACTTCAATGCCTAGGAAGTACTTTAATTTTCCTAGCTCCTTGATATCAAACTCGTTCAAGAGGCATTGTTTCAGATTGTTCATCTCTTCTACATCATTACCTGTCACAATAATATCATCTATATAAACTAACAACGTTGTGACTCTCCCAAATTTTAAGTGTCTAACGAATAAAGTATGGTCTCCTTGACTCTGCTTATATCCCAATGAAATCATCACCGTAGCAAACCTCCCAAACCAAGCTCATGGTGATTGTTTGAGGCCATAAGGGGCTTTCTTCAACTTGCACACCATTCCCTCTTTAGATTCAAATCCAAGAGGGACTTCCATGTAAATTACCTCTTTTAGATCACCATGGAGGAATGCATTCTTAACATCAAATTATTGCAGATTCCACTCAAAATTAGCAGCTAATGAAAAAAGTATCCGTACCTTGTTCATTTTAGCAATAGGGGCAAATGTCTCTAGATAATCAATGCCACAGATTTGAGTGTACCCTTTGGCCACCAATCTTGCCTTGTATCTTTTCATCGAGCCATCAACCTTGTATTTTATAGTGAAAACCCACCTACATCTGACCAGTTTCTTCCCCTCGGCAATTCAACTAACTCCCATGTCTTGTTCCTCTCAAGGGCTTCCATTTCAGTCTTCATAACATCCTCCCATTTCTTGTCTCCTAATGCCTCAGATTTCTTGGTGTGGGAATTGTATGGAGAATGGTTAGGAAGGCTCTATAGTTTTGGGATTGATTTTGATAGGACATGAAAAGAGACGGTGGATATTTTGTGCAGGTTCTTGTTCCTTTCTTAAGTGCAATTGGTAGGTCTTTAGTACTTGGTTTTTTTTTGTTCTTTTGGTGGTTCAATTGGCTCAACACTTGGCTCAACACCTGGTGTGACATTGTCGGTTGGTTTGGGAGTGGTTTCGGGAAATTGGGCAACAACACGAATGAGAGACTGGACTTGTGCTGGTCGAGAGACTGGTATCTTCCTCATAGAATAAACTTGCAGTGGCTGCATGTTATCTTGATTTCCCTTATCTTTCATTAGTTCAACAGATGTGGTTGACTCAAGTGACAGAGAAGTAGACTCAGATACGGTTATGGGTATAGGCAGAACAAAACTAGGATCAAGAAGAAACTTATCCTTTGCTTTATCTTCACTTAAGGTCACCCCCTGAAGATAAATGTGTTGAAAAAAAGGTTTATTTTCAACAAAAGTAACATCAGCTGAGACAAAAAATCTTTTGGAAGGTGGATGAAAGCATTTATAACACTTTTGTGTGGAGGAATATTCGATAAAAATGCATCGAAGAGCTCGTGGATTTAATTTACTCCAATTGTGAGAATGAACATGAACAAATGCAACACAACCAAATATTCGAGGTGTAAGACTGTTTGAAACAGAAAAGTTTGGGAAAGATTTTGTGAGAATATCAATTAGACTTTTGAACCTAAGGACACGTGTTGGAAGTTTGTTAATAAGATGGGCAACAATTAATGCAGCTTCACCCCAGTATTGTTTGGGAAGTGGGAACATTCTTGTGAAACAACAATGCTCTAGTGATCTCTAAGAGATGTCCATTTTTTCGCTTAGCTATGCCGTTTTGTTGTGGGGGTGGTAACACATGAGGACTCATGAATAACTCCTGTTTTTTGAAAAAATGAAGAAAGGGTTTGATTGAAATAGTACTTGGCATTGTCTAATTGAAATCTCTTAATTCTTACATCAAACTGAGTATTGATCATGTTGTAAAAATTAGGAAAAATAGTTCTAACATCAGATTTATTTTTCAACAGGTAAAGCCATGTGACTCGGGTACAATCATCAATAAATGAAACGAACCACCTAGCACCCAAAACATTTGGGATGGTAGAAGGTCCCCAATTATCATTATGAATGAAAGAAAAAGGAATGAAGGTTTTTTTGTTGCCTATTGGAAAGGAAGCACATTTGTGCTTGGCAAGTTCACAATCATCACAATGAAAAACTTCAGACGCAATATCTTTAAATAAAGAAAGAAACATTAACTTGAGCACCCTAAAAGATGGGTGACCTAAACAACGATGATGAAGCCAAATTTTTATCTTGGTTTGACGTGACAAATTCAAAAAAGAAGGATGTAGATAAGGGTTTTCCAATTCCTGATATACTGTGTTGTTTTTCCAGGAAATAGAGACCATCTCTCTGACTAGCACATCCAATCATCGTCTTCGTGCCTACTTCTTGAAAGATACAATGTGAAGGAAAAAGGTTACATTGCAATTTGAATCTGTGGTTAATTTTTGAATGGAAATAAGGCTTGCAAATAACTTTGGAACATGGAGAACATTTCTTAATGTAAGGTCCTTGTTTATGTATATATTCGCTTGGCCAACTACGGTGGTGATTGATCCATCAACTATGTGATCCTTTTATGGCTACAGCAGGGGTTATTAGAGATAAAATGTTTGGAGGAAAAAGTCATATGGTCAGAGGCCTCGAAATCAATCACCCACATGAGAGGAGAATTTCTTTTTGAGACATTAGTATGAGAGGAAGAAGAAATGCCTGAAAATGCCAATGAACAAGTACCTGTTGAGGTTGGCTTCTCAAAGGACTTCACAAAGGTTTTTAGTTTCTTAATTTCTTCGGTGTTAAATTCAGGGATAGATTTTATTTTTGGAATTTTCTTCACTAGTTGACGAAGTGCTCACCATATGTGCCTGACTTCAATCATTCCTACTTCAATTGGGCTTACCATGAAGTTTCCAGCAGTTCTCCCTGGTGTGACGATGCTTCTTGCAGTATGTGCAGAATAGGGATTCTTGGTTAAATGGTTTGGATGAGTCCCCTCGAGTAACTAATAAAGGATTGTTTGCCTCTTTCAATTCTGTGGCCTTGGTAACGAGTGTAGAACCATCTCCCCCTTGAGGTTCAAGCGTAACATTTCGACGTCCCTCTTTTATGCGTATAATAGAGATCGTCTCATTCAGAGATGGTAGGTCTGGTTTTCCTAAAATCTACATCCTTATGACATCAAATTCCACCTTTAATCCTGCCAAAAAAAACATAAATTTGATTCTTTTCGACAAAATGCTTTAGAATTGCTGCATCTTCACTGCAATGCATTTGGATGCATTGATAATGATCCATCTCTTGCCACAAGCTTTGTAAGAGACTCGAATATTCAGTAACAGTCCGAGTCCCCTGTTTAGTTGCTGAAACTTTCGTCTTAACTTCGTAGATTTGTGCAGCATCATTAACCTTGGAATATGTCTGCTGAATAGCTTCCCAAATCTCCTTGGCAGTTCCGAGGAACATACATGTGTCACTAATTTCTGGCAGCATTGAGTTCCATAACCAGGACATTATCATAGAGTCTTGTTCGTCCCACGCTGCAAATTTGGGATCGTCCTGTGAAGGACCTGTGCCCATTAAATGGCTCAATTTCCCTCTTCCCTTTAGGAATGTGCGGACCAATTGTGATCACTTCAAGTAATTCTTCCCATTCAATCGATATGTGGCTTGATTGTTCTAAAAATCTTCAGTTATAGCAGTAGCAGTATTCTCAAATGCAGGGCTGGTGATTTCGGCAGAACTTTTGGGTGATTCCGACATGATTGATCAAATAAGACTAAGGGTAAGAACAGGAAAATATGAGAGAGAAGGCTAAGACGATTGAGAGGAACTTTGAAGATGGATCTCAATTGGGTATGACCAGAAAAAAAAAATCAGAGTTTTAGCAGGAAAGAGCCAACAGCTCTGATGCCATGTCGAATATTATAAGTGAAGAATGAATTTTTTTCTTATATAAATTAGGTTACAGCCTTAGTTTATATACACACTTGTCTAGCTTAAATTTAGTAACAAACTCCCTAATAAATAGGGAAATCTGTATCTTACTCTAATCCATAGAAATCAGGGAATTATACGATTTCTATAACTATACAATCTTTCCAAATAAGACTACATAATTCGACAGTTACCTAGATGAATTGGCTTATAGCATTGATTAGTTTTTTGTAATCCTGATATGGGAAAGTGTTTGAAGGGCAAGAAAGCATATGACTCAGTAAACTCCACTTTGCCTTGAACCAAATCGATACATGGTCTAAAGCTGTTTTCAGATTCCTTTTTCTTGAGAAGTCCAGAGTCATTTTGCATTGGGTGTTAGCTTACCACTATCCTCTGGGCAGTTGAATAGTATAGTTATCCTCATATACTCTTCTGTACAGCCATGGTGACCTAACTGCCGTTTTTGCAATTGAGTCATCTAGTTTTCATATACTCTTTTTATATTGTCCTATCTCATATCTATTAGTTGATATGTCTTGACTGCAGAAGAGTTGATTGCGACTATGAAATGACTTGTTATTGGCCAAGTTTCAGCCTGGCTATATGGTAATAGAAACAAATAAAATGTTCTAAAATAAGATAAACTATTCCGTTATGGAATAATTCTTAAAGTGGCTTTCACTACTACCATTTATACACTTTGGAAGGAGTGAAATAGCATAATTTTTACACACAAGGAAGAAGTACCAGATATCACAAGATTATTAATTGGATTAGATCAGCTATTGTTGCTAAAAATGTTTAGAATACTCTTTCACCAGACATGAACCATAGATGGCGACTATAAGTTAGATAACAGTATTGGTCGGCACCTGTTTTTTAAAATGTTTTTACAATTGTATTGTACTTAATTGTGGTCTTAATAGCCTATAACTCATTGTAATGTTGTATTAGCTTCACTTATAGTTAATGCAATTCATTAATTTTTCAAAAAAAGAACTTAAGTAATTTTTCTACATAGGATCATAACGTAACAATAATAAATCTTTTTAATACTCTTGCTTCAGTTGAAACATACATGATCCAAATTGTTATACTTAGTCTTAATTGAAGTTCCATACAAATAATTTAGTACATTTTAAAACTTATTTCAATTTGTCTTCAACAAATTGATGTCAAGCATGCCAATCAGCATCAAGACAAAACTCTTCCAACAAACTGGTTGCAACCCTATCTAATTTGTGAAATTCCCCTGACATTATGATGGTAAGCTCGTTGAATTAGAATAAAAACTAAAAGTGGAAATATAGCAACTCCAGGGTTGGATTCTTCACACTCTTCTTGCTTGGGAAGAGTTTCATTGAGGCACGCTTGAGCTCTGAGTCAATGCCATCACACCAGCAACATGTACCAAAATTTTTAGTGCCAAACTACAAATTTTGAGGTGAAATGAAATGAAATCTTCAACACAAAAACAAACAAAAATAGGTTTCAGGATGAAATTATCAATTTGAACAGTATGATGATGATACTGTTCTTGAATAGTGGAATCGTGTTGAAATAGTGTGTGAACAGTCGCTTTGCTTTTGTTCCCTTTTTCCTTCTTAGCATTCGACTCCAATGTACGGTAGAAATTGAAAGAGGATAGAATGGCTTGTTATTAACTTGGTTTCAGGCTATTTGTTTATAATAGTAGGATAATAAAGTGAATTCTGATTTTCCAAAATAGGATACCTAAATTATTCCAGTATAGAATACTTGGGAAATATTCCTATGTAAGATGATCAATAATATTCATTAGATCTCTATAAGAGATAGTACTGACTGGTATTCTGATGCTTGATTATAAGGAACTTCACAATGGAAATAGCTGTCAACTGATCACCATGAACAATTTCTGTGATTGGCATTCTCCTGGTCATCTAAAATTAATGGGTAGCAGGAAGGATTATGTGGAAAAAGTGTTTGGGGATTGGAAACAAGGGACCAAGCTGAATAATTAAAAAAGAGTTGAAATTTATGGTTTCATATCCTATACTTCTTTATGCGCCATGCAATGGTTCCCTCTTGTCAAAACTTTTGACTAGGATGGATTACAGGACTTAGCAGTATATATGACATACTTATACTTCCTTTCTCTGTTTGAATAAGATTATAAGATCCTACACGTGTCGTACAGGCGCTATACACTTGATCTTGGCCACCAGAGTCTGAATGTCCCTGCACATCTAGACATGATGAGTTCGTCAATCACTATAGCATTTCATGCACAACAAAAATAGATTCAAGGTTCTTATAAAAGCGGAAGATGCTATAGATCATCTTTTTTATTGCCTTCGATTTGTCTTATGGGAATTGATACATCTGATACTGAGGATTAAAATAATTAAAAGCCCATAGATAGGATAGTAACACTTACCACAAGCAATATGCTGCTTTTATGATGACTGTTATCATAAGAATCATACTGCTTTTATTTCACCTCTTTTGTTTAAACTATGTGAAAGTCTGATCCTGCAATTACTTGTGAAACCTATACTCTTTTGCAAAACCACACAAATAGTTGTACCATGCTAAGGCAGGTGAACTTTGTATACTGAGTCAATCATTTAAGGTTTTTGAGTTGGGAGACCAGGCAACATATGGTATGACTGAAACAATTTTCATAGATGAAACGCTTCAGTGGGCTGTCAATATGGAACCGAGTTGGTGCTTCTTATATGTTCCCTCTTCTAGAACTTGAGGTTTATCATGATTGTACTCTTCTAGCCTGCCATCTCTCTCTCTCTGCTCGTCTAATTATGTAAAAAATGTGAAGTAAGTATTTGATGACCCAACTGTTATGAAAGAAACAGTTTCATTAAAAGTGTTGAATAAACAACCTGGTGATTGCACTACGTTTTCTTTTTGAAATTAGTTTACATAATGTTATTCCAATTGATCTGAGCGTTGCAACCTAACAAAAATTTGTGTTTTATTCAGTGTCAAACTTAAAATCTCCCTCTCATACACTTGAAGAGAGACAAGCAGCTTATATGCTTGCTCGTGAGCGCATTTTTTCATTCGATGTGGATGAAATGAGAGAGACTGTCAAGCGAAAGCCACGGAGTGTTCCTGTGGTTGCTCAGCGAATGATTGCTCATGCTTTGGGCAAGAAAATGAGTCCATCAAACAGAGATTGTGGTGTACGGGAATGTGAAAAATCGGAAGTAGCGACCAATGAATTGAGCACTCCAGCCAAGGATAAGCTTGATGCAAGTTCTACCTTGGAAGCTTTTCAAGAGATTATTTCACTGCCTTGCAGTGCTGCTGTAAGAGCAAATAGTTCGCATGATACGAGTACATCATCATTAGACCAGAAGGAGCAGGGCCAAGAGCGAAGTGAAAAGAACTGTACGCAAATTGGCAAGGCTCATACCAGTTCATGTGGTTCGGATGAGGATTATACAAAAAAGGAACATCTAGGGGCTGCAAAGCGTATGTTTGCTCATGCCTTAGGACTACAGCCAATGCGTAGTGGTTCACATCTGAAAGGAAGTGCAAAAACAACTTAAAGGCTGAACAGGTTTTAATTGTTTACTGATTTCCATAAGCTGGATTCGTGCCACTCGATGGCCACTTTCAAGTTACAGATTTTTATGTTCTAGTCAATGACCTGTGGGCATCAAAGCTAAATGGTGTGTCTGCAAGTAACTGAGAAGATATATGGGTGGTTTCAAGAAATTGGACACAATGAAAAGTCATCTTCAATCAATCAATGCTGTGGTGTTTACAGCAACAACGTCATGTTAAAGAAAGAAGCCCGTGAGATATGAAGCAGGCAGCCAGGCGTTGGATCATGTTGCTGTACATATTTATCTTAAGTTAGCTATGTAATATTCTTACTATGTATATTACCTGCATAAGGATTGCTTTGAGAAATCAATGGTAGCTGTGATGGGAGTTTTGAATAATTTGCGTTTTGATAGGTTTTGCGTGAAAGCTAGGGAAAATATTTGTCAAATGAACTTGGTCTGAAACTATGATTTGATGTGGGTAGATGTATTCTTCTTGCCTTGCCTTAAATTGTGATATCAAGGTGCAAGTGACAATACAAATCCCTTTAAAATATTCAACCAGAAGCATAGGCCAATTCAGAAACTTCATGTTGACGTTAAAATTTCCAACTTTAACATTAGTAAATCTTTTACTAATGTTTTAAAAATGGGATTGGAAGTTAAATTGGTAAAATAAGAGGTTTAAGGTTTAAAAGATTTAACTGATATTAGTCTGTTATAAAATTAATTGATTTTTTTAATTTATAAAATTGGCTAATTAATTA